>MLQL01000132.1:2112-12319 GCA_002072365.1 Penicillium flavigenum | reverse complement strand
CCCCCCCCCTCTTAGTACGTAAAGAACTAGTAGGAATAAAGAGCTTTTTAAGCTAGTAAAGTCTAATTTTATTAGAGGTTTATCTATTAGAACTAACCTTAAATTATTAGTCCTCTAGGAGGCCGTTAAACTAGGATTTAATAAAGACTTTACCTTTAAAAATTATATATAGCGGAAGGGCCTAGCTAGAAGTATTTATATACTTAATAATAGTTACCTATTTATAATTTCTAGGCTATAAAAAAGCTCGCCGACTATAATATTCGCTTCTCAAAATTATCCTTATAGTAGTAGTTAAGCCTATAGCGAAACCGGTCTTATTAAAGTTATAAATATTATCCGGGTCGATCCTAAATTATAGGATAGATTTTTAAATAAGATTAAACTACTCCCTAATAATTTTCGGGTCTTAGTATTTCGTACGCTTATAATTATATCGTTTCGAGAATCGGGAGGAGAGGAGAGGATATTTTTTAATAAATTTCGTACCCTAATTTTAGCCGACCGAAAGAACCGGGATAGATCCGCGCTTTTCGAGAAGAAGATTCGCTATTTCTTATACTATAGTAGGCCGGGAGGTAGCTCTATAAGAATCTATAGAGAGTATCTATTTTTAAAGAGATTCCCCTTTAAGTTCTATTAATTTATAACTATTAGCGCGGGTTTTAGCGCGAAATATAGTCCTATAAAGACGCGACTAGAGGGTTAATTTAGGCATTTTAAAACGGCGTGCTACTTCGCGAATAGCGCTAATTTCTTAATTTTTAAAAGCCTATATAGCTAATAAGATCCTACCCTCTCCCTCTATTAAATTTCTAGAAGATTAAGAGCGAATTAGTGGTATAGTGGGTGGTTAAATTAACGAAGGTCTAATTTATAGACGCGTTTTGGGTAGGGTACGTAGCTTAGTATAGTGCGTAGCTCGGTAGTGAAATACGTTAAGGTTTCTATCGGATTCGTCTAATACCGGAAGTAGAAAATCTTATAACTTTCCGTATAAGATATAGATCTTTCAAGTATAAGATTATCCCTTTCGGTCTAACTAATAGCCCTACTATCTTCTAACGATTTATAGATAGTATTTTAAAAGAATATATAGATAACTATATAGTTATATTTATAGATAATATCTTAATCTATAGTAAGACTTAAAGAGTATAGATAGTAGGTTAGAGAAGTACTTTCCTATCTATAGAAAGTAAGTCTTTAGATAGTATTATTAAAATATAAATTTACTATTACTAAGATAAAGTTTCTTAGATTTATTATAAGTACTAATAGTATTATAGTCGATCTAGAGAAAATTAGTATAATTTAGTTATAGAAGCCCCTATTAATAGTAAAAGGCGTATAGTCGTTCCTAGGTTTCTATAATTTCTACTAATAATTTATTTAGGGATATAGTGTAATTTTAAAGCCTTTATACTATCTAACTTAGTAAGATATTCCCTATAATTAGTCTCTACTCTATAAAATAGCTTTCTAGCTTCTAAAAGAGAAACTAATAGAAAAATCTATTCTTTATTATTATAATCCCGCCTATCGGATTTAAATAGAAATAGATACCTTAGATAGAGTATTTAATATAGTTCTTTTCTAGTACTATAAAGATAATAATTTCTAGTATCTTTTTAAAAATAATATAATCTATAGAGATAAACTATAAGATATATAATAAGGAGCTTCTAGCGATTATCCGTATACTATAAAAATAGCGATCTAAACTTAAAAGACTCTTTTAAAAAGATCGCTTTAAGATCCTTATAGATTATTAATCTCTAAAGTATTTTATAACCACCTAATAAATAAATTAATAATAGATAAGGTAGAGTAAATTGCTTATTTAGTTCTATTTCCTAATTAAATATCGACCTAGTAAAAAGAATATTATTATAAATATTCTATTATAATAAGAAATACTATATATCGATAATAGCTAGTAGATTATATTTTTACTAATAGAATATCTAGAAGAAGGTATATAATTAGGGGTTAAAGTTAGTCCTATTAAACTAGAGGATACTTAACACTAGGAGAATATAGAACGGGTAAAATATACTAATAGATAGAGTATAGAACTAGTAGAGTTCTATTAGATTACTAAGAACGGAGATAATAATTACTAGATATTATAAGATAGACTCCTCCTTTTTAAAAGGCGACTTAAAGTTCCTAATAAAGGTAATCTATAAGCTAGGCTACTTAATAATATATACCGCTAGCCGATAATAGCTTATCCTAGTATTAAGAAACTAAAAAAGATATCTACTAACGTATTTCACAAGCGACCGGCCACTATAAGCGACCTGCCACCCTATCTAAAACGCGTCTATAAATTTAGATCTTAGCTAGTTTAACCACCTACTATACCACTAATTCGCTCTCAATCCTCTAAAAAATCAACTAAGTAAGAGGGTAGGCTTTTATTAGCTATCTAGGCTTTTAAAAATAGAGAGATTAGCTCTATTATATCTGCTACGCGCGTTTATAAGGTGCCCCGTTCTACCTTACGCGACCGGCTCTATAGTGTTTAAAACCACGCGATTTCTCGCGTTAAATTATATAAACTAATAGAAATCGAAGAGGAATCCCTTAAAAAATAGATTCTCTCTATAGATTCCCGAGGATCTGCTCTATAGCCTTCTATAGTTCGAGAAATAGCGAATCTTCTTCTTAAAAAGCGCGGAACTACCCTAGTTATTTCGGTCGGCGAAAACTAGGTAACGAACTATATAAAAAAACGTCCTCTCCTATCCTCTCGGTTTTCGAAACGGTATAACTATAAACGTGCGAAATATAAAGACTTAAAGGTTATTAGGGAGTGGTTTAAAATTATTTGAAAAACTATCCTTTAATTTAAGATCGACCCGGACGATATTTATAACTTTAATAAGACCGGTTTTATAATAGGTTTAATTACTACTATAAGAGTGATTTTAAGAAGTAAATACTATAGTCGGTAAGCTTTTTTATAGCCTAGAAATTATAAATAGGTAACTATTATTAAGTATATAAATACTTTTAGCTAGGCCTTTCCGCTATATATAATTTTGAAAGGTAAAGTCTTTACTAAATCTTAGTTTAAAGGCCTCCCTTCTAACTAGCGTTTCGAAGTTAGTCCTAACGGCTAGACTACTAATAAAATTAGGATTCGCTAGCTTAAAAAGCTCTTTATTCCTACTACTTCTTTATATACGAAAGGGGGGTATCGGCTTTTAATACTTAACGGCTACAGAAGTTATTTAACCCTAAGGTTTAATAAAATCTGTAAAGAAAATAAGATTATACTAATCTATATACCTCCGCACTCCTTTTACCTTTTATAGCCTTTAGATATAGGCTATTTTATAGTATTAAAACGAACTTATAGCCGGCTAGTTAGATTTCGAATATAGTACGGATCGAATTATATTAATAAACTAGATTTTCTTAAAGTATATCCTACTATATAAATAGAAGCCTTTAAACCTAAGACTATTAAAAATAGCTTCTAATCTACTAGTTTAATTCCTTTTATACTAGAGAGAGTGATTTTAAAGCTTAATATTCGGATTCGAACCCCTACCCCCCTATCTAGCCGGGGTAGTGATTAGGATCTAAAAACGCCCTCGAACTATATATAATTTTAAAAATAAGCTTCGTTAATTAAAGTATTACTTCGTATAAGATTAAGAAGCCCCCCGAGCCCGCTTAATTACGCTATAAACTAGGTTTTAAAAGCCTACTAGATCACGATATAATCCGCCGTATTACTAGAGAAAGAAGTGAGCGATTTACGCGCTAAAAACGAGAAGAAGAAGTAAAAGCGTGCTAGATCTAGGAAGCAGATACTAGCTATAGAAGGCCTCTTAGTTTAAGAAGTATCTATATTAATTATATGGCCGGTAGAAGTAGTTAAAACGCCTATGCCCCCCCGGCGAAGAAGGCCTTCGCCACCTTTATAGCTAAGAATCAGAGCTTTACTAACGTGCGGGCTATATAAAAATCAGGGTTATAGAAGAGATACATATCCAGATAGATAATTATTTTTTTCAATTTAATTTAATAGCGTTTTAGTTGAGATAAATGCATTTAAACCCCCTATATATTTCTAGGGCGGCGGGTCGCTTATAGTGGCGGGTCGCTTATAGTGGCGGGTCGCTTATGAAATACGTTATATAATATTATTAGCCTAAATTAGTAAAGGATATAGAAAGATATATCTATAACCATCTAATATATAAACGAATTAAGCCTTAGTATAATTAGACTCTAGGACTTCTATATGTACTCCCAATCCCTAAAAGACCTTAGTAGTATATTATAATAGATTTCTATTCTTTCCCTAAAGATTATTATAGCTATAGTATAGTTTATATAGTAGTAGATTATTTTAGTAAAAGACTAATCTTAGTGCTATATTATAAAGAGATAATAGCGAAGTAAATAGCGAGACTCTTTATTAATTATATACTCCGGAGTATAGGTATATCTAATAGTATTATTTTAGACTAAAATAGTTAGTTCGTTTCTAAGTTCTAAATAGAGTTCTATTAAATCCTAGAAATTAAAAGAAAGCTTTCTATAGCTTATTATCTATACACCGATAGTTAAAGTAAGATTATAAATTAATATATAGTATAAAAGCTAAGACTATATATAGAATTTAACTAGAATAACTAATTAGAGTGTTTACTAATAGTCAATTTTATAGTATCGATTCTCCTATAGGATATAATAAAGAAGTTACCTTTCTTTATTAAATAAGAATATAAACCTTCTATACTATTTAATTAGAGAGACTAGAGAACTATAATATAGAATAAATAAGAAGCTATTAATATATTAACCTAGCTTTATAATATCTAGAATAAGATAAAGTAGTAGATTACTAATTCCTAATAAAAGATAATTTAATAGATAAATAAGCGATAATAGGAAGAAGACTTTAATATTAAATATTATATTTTTATAATAATAAAGGATTAGATATTAGATTAACTAAGCTAGAAGCTTTTATATCTTACTAGTAGCCTATATAAGATTCTTAAGAAGGTTAGAAATATATACTAGATTAATCTACCTAATTCGATCTAAGTGTATTTAGTATTTAATCTAAATAAACTTTAGAAGGCGATAATATTAGAACCCTTTTAAAAATAATATATTAATCCGCTACTACCGACTAAGATCTCTAAAAAAAATAAGTAAGAGGTTAATAGGATCCTAAATTTAAGAATATATTATTAGAAGCTATAGTATCGTATCTAATAGCTTAGTTATAATCTTAATCTCTAATAGTATCCTATAGGGAACTTTAAGTATACTCTATAGAAGATCTAAGATTTCTATAACTAGTACCTTTTAAAGCCTAGTCCTCCTACGCGTTTATAGGATTAGATTAATATAGCGAGAGATAAAATTATACTTAAGGATTATACTAATAACGATAAACTAGTATTTAAAGACTAAATATAATTTAAGCCAGGGGTTATATAACGATCTAAAGAGGTTTCTACTAAAGGTTTCTGCCTTAGTTATTATTTATATAGTTATTATTTATATATAATAGGATAGGACCCTACGTATAAAAGATCTCTAACCTAGAGGATTATTTCTTCCTTTCCCTTTCCTTCTCTATACTTAGTATTTTAGTTAAAATACGCTCTTTTTATTAAAGATCTGGCTAGTAATAAAAACCTTTAAATATAAAGCTAGATAGGTTATATAGGGTTTTTATTAAAAATTAGGTATTAATTTTTTAGATATATAGAATAGAAATATAGTATATAATCTTAATTATAGTAGTTAATAAAAACTAGTCTATATTATAATATAATATTAAAAATATATTTATATATACTAATATAGATACTAATATATATAAATCTAAATACTACTATTTAATAAAAGCTATCTATAGTTTAAAATAAAGTCCTAGATTATAGTATAAATATTTATTAAATACACTTTTAAATTTAGATTTAAAGTGCTACCCTACGATAAGGGAGTTTATATAAATAATATAACTAGATATATTTTAATATATTATATTAATAATATAAGAAATCTAATAATAAAACTAAAGACTTATATTGAAATTAAAGAAATAGGGCTAGTTTCTACTTTTCTAGGAAATAATATTAAAATCGAAAATAGATATCTCTATATAAATTAAAATAAATATATAGAGAAACTATTAATAAAATTTAATATAATTAATAATAAAGACTATAAACCTATTAAAATTCCTAGATAACCTAGTTTAAAACTATTTAAAAACTCTAAATAAGCCTCTAAAAACGATATAAATAAATACTAAAAATAAGTAGGTTTACTATTATACTTTATTTTAAAAACTAGGCTAGATATAACTTTTACTACTATATATTACTTATAATTTATAAGTAATCCTAATAAGGATTATTTTAACGCTTTTAATAAAATATAGAAATATTTACTATATATAAATATTAAGGGTTTATACTATAATTATAGTAGTAAAGATCTTATTTTAAAAGGCTATTATAATATAGACTAGGTAAATAACTTAAATAATAGAAAATTAACCTCTATATATTTATTTAGCCTATCTCCTAATATAGGTATTAATAATCCTATCTTATAGAATTCTTAATTATAAAAAATAGTAGCTATTAGTAGCTATAAAGCTGAATATATAGCACTAAGAAAAGCTACTAAAGAAACTATCTATTTAGGAAGTGTTTTTAATTATATAAATAATAGTTTAAATTTAAAATATATATATACCACTCCTACTATACTAGTAGATAGTTTATCAACTGAAAAGCTAGCTAAAAACCCTAAATTTTATAAGAAAACTAAATATATAGAAATAGCTTTCTATCTTATAAGATAAGCTATTTTAAATTATAAAATTAAATTAATATATATCCCTACTAAATACTAATTAGCTAATTTCCTAACTAAAAATATTAATTTATAATTATATAATACCTTCGTTAATCTAGTTAGACTATATAATAGCTAATCTATATACTAACGTATTCGGTAAGCGAGCTGGCCATGTAAGCGAGCTGGCCACCCAACCCAACTTACTAATTTCAAATGCATTTATCTCAACCAAAACGCCATTAAATTAAATTTAAAGAAATCATTATCTATCTGGGCATGTCTCTCTTCTATATCCTAGCTTCCTACATATTCCACATGCTCGTCCGGCCTAGAGAGGCGGTTTTAAACCTTCTGAAACCTGCTTACGATAGTTGTTGATACGCGCTACTTAGGCCTTAAATAGCTCCGAACGTAGCTCACGAACCTCCTAAACTGAGAGATCCCCTTCGTGGACGATTGTCCTTATAGATCGAGTTCGCTTCTGCTTTTTCTTCTCGTTTTTAGCGCGTAAATCGCTCACTTCTTTCTCGAGTAATACGGCGGATTACATTATAATCTAGTAGGCTTTTAAAACCTAGTTTATAGCGGAATTAAGCGGGCTCGGGGGGCTCCTTAATCTCGTACAAAGTAGTGCTTTTATTAAGGAGGCTTGCTTTTGCAATTGTATATAGTTCGAAGGTGTTTTTAGATCCTAATTACTACCCCGGCTAGAGGGGGGGGGGTAGGGGTTCGAAGCCGAATATCGAGCTTTAAAATCACTCTCTCCGGTATAAAAGGTATTAAACTAGTAGATTAAGAGCTATTTTTAATAGTCTCCGGTTTAAAAGCCTCTATTCGTATAAGGGGGTATACTTCGAGGAAATTAAGTTTATTAATATAATTTATCCCGTTCCGTATTTTAAATTTAACTAGCCGGCCGTATATACGTTTTAATACTATAAAATAGCCTATATCTAAAGGCTATAAAAGGTAAGAGGAGTGCGGAGGTATATAGATTAGTATAATCTTATTTTCCTTATAGATTTTATCGAACTTCGGGGTTAAATAACTTCCGTAGCCGTCGAGTATTAAAAGCCGATAACCCCCCTTCGTACGCGAAGAAGTAGTAGGAATAAAGAGCTTTTAAGCTAGCGAAGTCTAATTTTATTAGAGGTCCACCTATTAGGACTAACCTTAAATCGCTAGTCTCCTAGGAGACCGTCGAACTAGGATTTAATAAAGACTTTACCTTTAAAAATTATATACGGAGGAAGTACCTAGCTAGAAGCATTCGTATACTTAATAACCGTTACCTATTCTCGATTTCTAGGTTATAAAAGTGCTCGCCGACTATAGAAATCGCTTCTCGAAATCACTCTTATAGTAGAAGTTAAGCCTATAGCAAAACCGGTCTTATCAAAGTTATAAACGTTGTCTAGGTCGATCCTAAATTATAGGATAGTTTTTTTAATAAGATTAAACCACTCCTATATAGTCTTCGGATCTTCACATTTCGCACGCTTATAGTTATACCGTTTCGAAAACCGGGAGGATAGGAGAGGGCGCCGTTTTATAAAATTATATACCTATTTTTCGCCGACCGAAAGAACCGGGGTAGTTCCTCGCTTTTCGAGGAGAAGATTCGCTATTTCTCGGATAGTAGAGGGCCGGGGAGCTAATCCTCGAGAATCTATAGAGAGAATCCATTTCTAAAGCGAGTCCTCTTTAATATCTGTAAGCTTTTATAAATTAGCGCGAGAAATCGCGCGATTTTAAACCCTATTAAGGCGCGTTGAAAGGGTTGATCTCGGCACGTTAAATCGGCGTGCTACCTCACGAATAGAGCTGATTTCTTTTTTCTGAATAGCCTGGATAGCTAATAAGATCCTGCCTTCTTACTCTATTGAATTTTGAGAAGATCGAGAGCGAATTGGTGGCATGGTGGGTGGTTGAATTAACTAAGTACTAATTCATAGACGCGTTTTGGGTTGGGTGGCCAGCTCGCTTACATGGCCAGCTCGCTTACCGAATACGTTAAGTTTCTTATTATATAGATTAAGGGGGGATATTATATTTAGGGGATTAATAGAGGGACACCCCCTATAGATCCTAGGACACCCCCCTACCTAAAAATACCTAGGATTTTAGGCATATATAGCACCGCCTTCCTAATTAGGTGCGACCCTAGATTCTGCTATATATACTACTAGTATAGAGTTTTCTACTATATAATTCTACTACTACTATAGGAATTCCGGTTTATATAGTAAAAGAAAATATATTTTAATTAGAAATCTAGGAGGTTATAGGGGCAAATAGGAAGAAAAGGTTTAAACAAAAATGATAAAGTAAAACATATAAAATAGTAAGAAGTATGAATCAATGTATTAGATAGAAAAAACCATAAAGGATAAAAAACTAACTATGCTAGGGGTTTTACCCTATATTTATGTTAAATGTATGGTTACATTTTAAATTAAATCATGATTTCATATAGATCTAGATTCTTTAATTTTAATGATTTCATATAGATCTAGATCTTTATAGATTTATGATTTCATAGATCTAGATTTTTTATTTTAATGGTTTATAGATCTATAGATGTAACATTGAAATAATAAGATTTAGATTTTAAATCTTAATTTAAATCTATTGTAACATTGAATAATAAATATCTAAATCTTAATTTAAAACATAATAGACAAAATCTACATCTTATACTTTTAGTATTTTAGAATTCCTTTATATCATTTTAATTAGATTCTTATATAATAAATATGATATCCCCCCTTAATCTGTATAATAAGAAACTTAGTATACAGATTAGCTATTATATAGTCTAGCTAGATTGACGAATATATCATATAAATTAACATTCTTAGTTAGGAAATCAGCTAATTGGTATTTAGTAGGGATATATAGTAATTTAATTTTATTATTTAAAATAGCTTGTCTTGTGAAATGGAATGCTATTTCTATATGTTTAGTTTTCTTATAAAACTTATGATTTTTAGCTAGCTTTTTTGCAGATAAACTATCCACTAGTATAGTAGGAGTGGTATATGTATATTTTAAATTTAAACTATCGTTTATAGAATTAAGAACACTTCCTAAATAGATAGCTTCTTTAGTAGCTTCTCTTAGTGCTATATATTTAGCTTTACAGCTACTAATAGCTACTATTTTTTATAATTAAGAATTCTATAAGATAGGATTATTAATACCTATATTAGGAGATAGGCTAAATAAATATATAGAGGTTGATTTTCTATTATTTAAGTCATTTCCCTAGTCTATATTATAATAGCTCTCAGAGGTTATAGGGGAAAATAGGAAGGAAAGGTTTAAAACAAAAACGATAAAGAAAAAAAAA
>MLQL01000131.1:0-13843 GCA_002072365.1 Penicillium flavigenum | reverse complement strand
ATCAACAAAAATTGTTGTGATATGCCCACCGTCAATTGGCCACGTTTGGTCTATCGATGGTGAACATAAACATTTTTAGAGCACAGTTGAGTAACGCAATCTACCCAGGTGGGCCAGCCACAGCATTCCGCCGTGTTGGCCCTAAGTATTGTACAACACGAAAAAATGGCCAATTTCGTTACTGTATACACGTAGACTCCCCGACACTGTTTGGTGTCCCGCTGCCTCTACTATTTGGGGACGGCGATCCACTCCCCAAAATAGCCAATCCAAGCCATATGCTACCCGCACTTTTTGATGTCCCGCGGCCTTCGGGGGAACAGTCTAATCGTTGCAGCACCTTTTTCGGCCATACCTGCCGGTGAAAGAGGGCTGCAACCCCTATATGGTGACGGCAGTTTTATGATGGCGGTTAACTTGCTGTTTCAGTGGTCGTTCATAACGTGAATCAACACAAGACCACGGTCCCTTCACGCAAAGAAAATCGTGGCTTCTTTGTTCACATATCAAAGGTTCAAAGGTTCAGAAATTCAAGTTCTCGCACTTGTATTTTACAGTACATAGCACCTTATTTTATTGAGTTTCTCTTGTCAATCAGCCTTTGCAAGCGCCACCTTCAGCCTCTCATCTGTTAAAGACGGTCGCTTCCTCAAAAGAGAAAGACATCAGCGTACAATGGCTGCTTTGAAAACTACGCGATCCAAGAATTCATCGACGAGAAAATTGATGCACCAAAAACAGTATCGTCGCAAGGCAAATATGCTGAAAAAGGCATCTGAATATAGCAAGATGTGTGGTGCAGATGTATGCGTAGGTATTCGCATGCGGGAGACTGGTCAGGTGCATATTTTGTCGGCGGATTCTTCGGGCTTTTGGGCTTTTCTTATTTCGCAATTGGTATATAAACTACATGGCATCATCTACCAGGCGGAGCGCTGACTTGCCAGAGCTCTCATTACCCGACTCCGACTGTGATGACAGATCGTGATTTGGAGAAAACCAGGGAGGAGACAGTTTTCAGGGAGCAACGATAGGCACTTTATAACGCAGTGCTGTATACTAAGTGTATTACAACCCGTCTTGCAGTATGTTTTTGCCTATAGACCTTTTGTGAAAAACAGTCGTTGCTTTTCCTTTCACTCTCGTACTTGCTATGTCAAGAAGTATATCAGAGGGTGTGCCAAGCCAAATACCACAGTAGTCCACAATATCATTGCGAGCTTCATGAATAAAGCAGGAAGAAGCTCGAAGCTTGACCGGGAAGAGCCGCCAAATTGGGGCAGGGAAAGGAAGATGAGCCGCCCTGCAATAGACTATATCACGAGGTATAACTACACCTTAGAGTAACAACGCTTCCAAGCAGCGATATGGGTGCCTGAGTATTAAACGTGGTAACGCTGAACGAGTTGTTGCTTCCGGTATAAAGATTAGTCATCCTACTGGTGAAGTCTACTATCCTGGGAGTATAAAGCACCGTGGTTTCCTTGCAATATTTGAAAAATATGTGATACCTAAGTCCTGACTGGCAATGGAAATCACGATCTTTTACGCCATTGCACTGGGGTGCTTACTGACAACGCTCTTTCTCATTCGCATAGCCCCTTCCTTTCTGAATATACTCACAGTTTTGTCATTCCTCATTACGAAACACTTAACATATCCATACTTGTGGGGCCGCCATAGGCTGATTGCTCCTTGCACTCGAGCAGATGCCTTGTCATATCTCGCGTACGCTGTAACAAATGTGTTTCTTGTTGTCTTCAAGACTCCGTCAACAACAATGGCTAGAGACCGCGCCGGAACCCTTTCAGTGATAAACATGAGTTTCCTGTTTTTGGCACACCATCTGGGATTCCTTGCAAACGCCATGGGTATTTCTTTGATGACGTGTAAGCGCATTCATTGGGCTGTGTGTTGGATGACTGGCATTCTTCTTGGTTTACATATCATCATGGCAATGATAGCTGATCGGAAGAGCTGGATACTTCGCGAGAAGCCCAACCTCTTCGCATTAATTGTTTGTCATCGCTCTCGCTCAACCTACCCTGTCAGATTAGTAGCGCTAATCCTTCTCAGGGCTCTGTGATCATGGCCGCAATTCTATTGTCATCCTTCCCTTTCGTTCGCCGTTTCCTTTACGAGCCATTCCTTCGACTGCACCAAGCCCTGGCCACAGCTTGCATATATTCTGTATGGCGGCATCTGCCATCCGGTACTCTGCTGCCCCGGCTGTATGTTTACATTCCGCTTGGCACAATGCTACTTGCATTGCTGGTCGAACTTTTCCTTTTCATCATTAGGAACGGTGTCTTCCCCCCACGTTCCTATTCTCGTGCCTCTATCAGATGTGATCGGGTGCAACAAACACCAATACAGAGCAAAGAGGCAACACCACTGAAAGTAAGGATTGCACTTACAAGGCCCCTACATGTCGAGGCAGGCCAATACATAAGTCTCTGGATACCCGCGGCAAGTCTATTCTCCTGGGCCCAGACACACCCGTTTATGGTGACATCTTGGTCGCCAGAAAAGCAGGATGTCCTGGAGCTTTTTGTTCAACCTCGAAAAGGGCTCACTGAGACTATTCACCATCGTACAGCCCTAGATGGCTATACTTCCTTGACAGCATTTGTTAGCGGGCCGTATGGAGTCAGCAAATCCGTAGACCATTACGAATGCGTCTTGGCAATTGCGACCGATTTCGGCATAGCAGGTGTGATATCTTATCTTAAAAAGCTCCTCTACGGGTACAACACTTGCACGTCACATGTGCGCCGGGTACATTTCGTGTGGGAGGTGCAAACATTGGGTAAGTTCGGCCTCCATGTTCAAAGAGCAAACCAACGATGCTGAATTTCTCAGATATTGCTGTTGCAGCCCAACCACTTCTGAACAGCTTGTTAAGTGATGATATCTTGGATGATGGCTATGTGGGTTGGCTCTTCTTGTTTAACTATACTCGCGCTGATAGTCAGTTGTGACCTTTCAAGATGCGCCTTTTGGGGGCGCTTAAGATCCCTGTGTGCCCTTTTTTTTTTTTCCTCGCCATTCGCTTTCTTCCTTTATGTATCCAGCTCTCTCGAATTCAGTGAACGTTCTTCTTCACTCTTTAGTTGACTGAACACGAGTCAATTCTTCTGCTATCCAGACATCGCCCGTTGCGAGAAGTTGACCATTGATTTCTTGTTGTCGCCGACCAGCATATGAATGATGGTATTATTTGACCCAGACACTTTAGTCTCTCACGGCGCCCCTGGACCCGATATCTCTGATGATGACCCTGTTGATTGGGATGACTGGCTCACTTCAGAGGCACTCCAGAATGAAAAATATCTGGCTACCTCACAATGCAGCTTTATCAACACGGAGGACTGTACTGAGCGTCAGCATTTACTGAAACATGTCCCTCAGCTTCATTTACAACGGCCAGAAGTCTCACTGCCATCATATGGAACTTTACAATTGACGCAGCCCACAGACAACAACAAAGAGATAATGACAACATGTCTCCGAACGTCAACTCCAGGCGCATGTGCCTCTGCAGAATGTGAAAACACAGAAATCCAACCCCTCGTGAGCAACGAAAAAGGACAACCCAAATATTCAAAGCCCAGTGAAGATCATTCTAGTGCTTTCGGCATTGAGAATCTCAACCACAGAAGAGTTCTCACTTCACCAGATTTCAAGTTTCTGGAAGTACTAGAGATCGAAAAAGGAACCTTTCACAATTACAAGCATGTCGATAACCGGACCCAGGCAGCTGAGTACGTTGACTGCATTCCGATAATATGTCAGGTTGCAACTGGCGAGACAATGAGCGAAAGACAAGCCCGAGACGTCGAAGACTGCGGTGATAGTTTGATCACAATTATGCGATCCGGCCAGATTGCCGCGTTAAAGTCTCTTTTAGTCAACTGTCACCTGCATACCTTACCTAGTGTTGACATGTTTGACTTGAATTCGTCTCTGACGGCATGCGTGGCATATCTGAGGTACCTGAACTCGGTCACTGGTTCAGTTTCGAAATCAGATGATGTGAATCGCCGCCTTGCGCAGATTTGGATCCATATTCATTTCGAAAATCATGCCAATGATTTGAAGGAAAGTGAGAAAAACGGTCATCCGCTTAACCGAAAAGGTCGGGCAATCCCCACGATAGCTAGAGATTCTATCTTACAGGCTTTTCATGGGAGCCAATTCGTTCCGCAAAAAGCAGATCGCGACTTTTTGAGCGATCAATGCCGCTGGGGCGAGCGTTGGTGGAAAGTTGCTACTTGCATGGGGCTTGGTGTGATCTTACTAGCCAGTGAAGACTTGGCAAATCAAATGTATGCTCATTCATACTCTACGGAATGATTGTTTGCTGACTTTTAAATAGAGGCAGAAGAACAGCTTTTCAGAATAAAATGGTAGACACGTTGGCCATTTATGTTCTCAATCGTTACCCAGCTCTGACCAGTTTTTATCGATCGTTTGAGTCTATGGCAGTAGGCCTCATGCTTGGAGGTGATAATGTCTTTTCCCGGGACCAACTAGACATTTTCCTAGACGCGCTCGTGGAGGATGAAGCAAACCCATGCAAGCTAGAAAGATGGGTGGTTCCAAACCTCAAATCTCTTTCTAGACTTGCCGCTTCCCACCTAATCTTTCGCCAGAGATTCTGAGGCTATGGTCAGTTCCAGCAGATGTTGAGTCAAATATATTATCTTCACGATGCCATCGCTTTTCTCTGGCTCTTGGACCGTAGGAAACCCATGCCCACCCCAGAGGGTGGGGCCTTTTCCGAGTAGCGATTGCTGACTAAAGTTATTCGACCATGTCCTCCAACCAATCCTTTGTATTCCCCATACGCGCGCGGGTTGATGGTTGCGGATGACGCCAATGTGTCTGTCCCTGTCCCTGTCCCTAAGTTCATTCATAAATTCGTGGTAAAGATCATGGTCTATTAGAGGATTCTGGTCGGCTGTGGCCTCCCGGCGGGCCGGTCATGAGTCTATCACGTAGCTACCATGAGTCAATCACGCAGCATATATAAAATCCATTACAGCATGGATCCCTTATGTGGCAGTTACGTCTCATTTTTAGAAATGGCGCTTCATTCCCATCTCAATTTCCTAGACGAGATTCTGAGCCCACGATCTCCGTTACTCATAGCTCTAGTAACCATTGGTTTTGCACTGGTATTCTGAATAACTAGGATCTAGCCACTGCTTTAGGACCTACAGTAACAAATATAGCACCGCTAGGTTCTTATTTTATGCAGTGCTAAGTTTGGAGCTGCCAACAGGTCTTTACTGTACAAGCATATGATGGATCCCTTGGAAACCATGAGCACGCCAAAATTCACAATTCCCTGAGAGTGTTTCGAACTACCTCTCGTAGGAATAGAACATCCTTGCGGAGACTAAAATAGACCGAGCAAGCAGGATCAACTCTCCTTCCAATTGGTTCTTTTTGCGGACAAGCGGTTGCTGATAAATGTTAGTGTTATATTCATCTACTCGTGGCATGGGGACTTGGGTACCTCTTTCAAAGAATCAATAGACTTTGCTATGGAGAGGGCGGACAGAAACCCGAAGGCGTCCGAGTCGACAGGCCAACGATCCACGTCATCCACGCCCACCATTCCATCATCTTTCACATACTTCTGCATGATCTCCATGGTAATGGAAGCGAGTTTTTTGATGTATACATTCTGTGCTTGACCTGGTAGACATTCCACACACATCTCCAAGCTGGCTATAGGAGTCAGAAAAATCATTACGAAGGAGGCAACTGCCACTTACCGATCTTGATAACACCATCTAGGCCGAGAAGAATATTCCGGCATGTCAGAGATTCATGTTCTAATCCAATTTCATTAAGGTAACATAAACCATCCAAAATCTGCACTGTCATGAGCATAAGATAGTTGAAGTGCCAAGAGACACATACCTGCCAAACCATGGAAGCTAATTCCGCTTCCGTTGGGTAAAGAGACCGACACCCCACAAGTTGCTCCAAAGTGAGCTGGAGGTCGTTGACGAGAGCATACATGCATCCTTCATTGACGAAGCACTCTCGGGCTGTCAATACATTATCGTGGTCAAGGATCCCAAACAGCCGTCGCATTTTAGTCATGTCCCCTTTGGTGTACTCCCGAATGGCTACCACCTGGGACGGACGGGAACGGCGAGCTGTAATGAAAACCTCGCCTGCCAAATTACACCTGAGAGTCCGACGATAAGTGTCCCACGGTGATTCTTCCCTCACGATCAACCCGCGAGATGTACCTTCCTCGCACACCTGAGGTAAGACGAGGCGCTTTGGGCCTCCACTCACAACCTTTCGTGTATGTTCGCTCCGGGAAGACGTTTTTCTCTTTTTCGAGTTGGAACTACTGTCCAATTGGGTGGGTGTATCAAGCTGGTGTGGCTGTTTGCTCAAGGGTGCCTCTCGTGATGGGTTATTCGCAAGCCGTTCTTGGTAGCTCTTGAAGTCAAGCGCCGTGCAGTGCTTATCTTGTTTCGACATATTTGGGCCAGATCAAAATGGTCGGAAGGAAAATGAGGTAGAAAAGTGTAGCGCCTGAAGGCGAAGAGGGCCCTATTTATAATGCAATCGTATCTATTGAACTAAATTTGTTTTGGGGCCACCCCCAGTTTTTGCAGTCACATTGGTCACCAGGACGCTGAATCAGCTAGGTGGACCCTTTCTTCTGTGAGGCCAAGACCAGTTAAATATAAAAAACCGATACTCTCCTGCTACGTAGACTCTGCTTCACCAACACAATGGACGAGTCTATGCACACAGACCCTGAACTGCAGGTTCTGACAGAAAGGTGTCGGACTTACCAAGGAACAGCCAAGATTAACATCAGCCAGATTACCCCACATCCATCCATCTCGCAACATATGAACACAAAAGATGTAGAAAGACTCTGTGAGATATTTGACAAAGAAGGTTGTCGAAGACTCGATATCTACAACCACGTGAGCGCTGTTGTGTCACGGCAGCATCTCCATGAGGCTCTTCAAGCAGGACGAGTAAACGCCGCTGACATGATGACTGATCAACCGAGCCGGTACCCACGCCTCCATTTCTCCACTGGTTCCATACAGTGCCTTCATGGCCAACATCGATTAAAGGCTGGAGAACACTATTTACCATCGATCGACCAATGGTGGACTGTTGACTTGTATTTGGATGGTAAGCCAGAAATCCACCACATGCTTTCCTGCAGTTTTGACAGCCCTAAGACATTAGTCCCGATCTTCAAACAAGCCTTATCGATGAATATTCCAACGAGAGAGTTCCAAGCGATGGTGAGGTTTACCTAAAAGTTCGACAATATCGAAATGAAGCAAATGCACACTTCGAGAATCGATGGTTGGCGCGGCTGTCAGACAACAAAGCCAGGCGGCTTCGCGGACTAGAGTCTCATCCGAGCGTCCGAGCTGCTTTTGACTCGTTACTCGTCTTGCCCTCCTTGGTGATACATGGAATGCAAATCGGATCTCTTCCGCAGGCTCTGGCTATTTGCTGCGATGAGGTAAGTCGTCTGACTCTAAAAAGAATAGATGCTGATTACGTTCGTAGGAGATCGTCCACGCGTTAACTAGGCTACTGCAATACTGGTCTTCACTCGTGGGACACGATCGTGCTAAGATGTTCAAAGTTGACCCTCATACGGTCGAAACATTGCAACTCCTGGCACCTGGAGTTTCCTCGAAAGATAGAACCACCGTGAAAGGCCTTGTATACAGTGGCGAAGTCTTTTCAAACTTCACAGAATCCGAGCGGGCGTCAATTTGGAAGCGATTGAAGAGGACAGAGGGCATAATTCCATCTCTGTATACGTTCTTCAAAGATCTCTGGTACCTAGAATCGTGCGCGAACTGCATCAAACGACTTATCACACCTTCCAGATCTATCCCAACGATTAGAACCGCCATGCGAGCGGCTTTCATGTCTTTTGATCCCACCCATGCTCAGTTCTTGATACAAACATCAGAAGCTGGGTTTCGGTCTTATTTGCACTCCCAGGGGGACCCAGCAGAACTTGGATACCGACAACTCTGGCTCTATGCTATGCGTCACTACCCAAAGTTATCCAAAAAGCCACAGAAGAAAGATCCTACGGCGAAGCCTATGATACTATATGAGATGGCTGTACTCGCAAAGAGACTTGGGTTTCGGTCGCCACAAATTGAGCAGCTCATCCAGCAGTCGCCAGATCGGCAGATTGCGCAAGATGCTCTTTTAAGAGCCCGTCGACCAGATCGTTATCGGTACAATAAGGAAGAAATTGAGTCTCTGATCGACAAAGTCAGTGAGTGCTTCATGAGTGCCGTCCTTCTTGACCATAAGCTTCCAGCACAATTCGTTGGTGGAAGGGAATCTAAGAAAGAGACTCGGTGTGGACATCCGCAAGCCGAAGCCCAATTGCAAGATTGTCAATTCCTTTTCATCGACCAACTCCATGGTGATTCCCTCCAAAGAGAACGAAAAGCTACTTCCACTTTGGTGAGGAGGAGTGTCTACTTTACCTTCTTCAGCAAGCTGTCGATACCCCATGAAAATAACGACACAGCGGGTAGATCTCCAACTCCAGATTTGCCAATGTCACCGCTTTTTATTCCGAGCAATCGTTCGCCGCAAGGTGAAAGAGAACGATTTGGGTCTGCCGGTACAGGAGCCGGGCAGGATAGCAACTTAGAGCGGCAACGCTTGAACGATGCACGCCGAGAGAGACGCCAGCAGAAGCAAGCGAGGAAGCTACAGAGGCAACAGCAACGACAGCAGCGAAGGCACCGATCCTCACGTGCCGACCGGCATTCTATACCTTATTCCAGGAACTTAACATTATCTCCTGGGTATGGCATGGAAACCGCGCGCATTGATTTGGAAGGCAGCCGGATAGGAGAGATAGTGGAGCCAGAATCCGAAACAGGACTTGGATTCGTTGGAAGTAGGGGTATAATAAGTGAAAACAAGCAGGGTCTTCCTGACATGGAACCAGCCGTAGCCGATGAACTGGAGCACGGCGAGCTTATTGAAAGGGATCATGGTTTCAGCGACTATGAAGAATCAGAACATAGTCACGCTGGATTTGGGTTTGCCCCCTCGAGACCTCCCTCGGGGCAGCCTTCTGTTGGGTCAAGATATACCTCCACAGAACTACAAGAACTACAAGAATCAACTGTCTCGCACGGCCAAATTTCCTTGATGCAACCCCTACAGTCACCAGGAGAGTTTCGTTTGACATCTATGACCTCTTTACCACCACACCCAGATATGGAATCGCATGAGAGGCAACAACACCTCCTCGCCCCTGGATTTGAAGATCACGACTCCATGGCACCAACGGGCAAGGAAAACAAGTTACTCCGTTTTGCTGATGCCGAGGACGAGCAGCCGCGGGGAGGGAGTGAGGAAAACGTAGCTGGGCGAGAATCTTCGAAGGATGTCAATATGGAAGCGCATGCAAGCGAACAAGAGAATGAAGCGGCAGAAACAGCAGTGCAGCTTTCTTCATCGGAAGAAGTTGAAAGAGCACTGGCAATTTTAGAAGGACGTGGGGCATCGGAGATAAAATCGGGCCCCTCTAGGACTGTGGGCACCAAAAGTGCGGCGCTGCGAGAGAGCGCTAAATTCAAACCATACGACCGCACGCAACGGCTCCAACAAACCCGCAAGTTATCCATTCCGCCACAGGAAACTCTGGAGCAGGATATAAACGCACTGTTACGAACGGCTGATCAGGAACAGACAGCAAGACCTGTTACTAAAATTGACTTCCTCGAAGCACAGCATCATCCTTTGTTGGAAATGAATGGAGAGCAGAGTTCATGGCCCGTGGTTAGCCAAGCTGGCCTGACTCAGGACCAGCAACAGGTACCGAAAGAAAGATCAGACTCGGTCGAGTTCGAACCGCAGCCAGAAATTTCGAGCTCGATCGATCAAAACTCAGAACACCATGGAATGAGGAATATCCGGTCGGAACAGGAAGAACAGTTCTCGGAGTCTGTACCGCTGGACGCTTCGCCGCAGGTTCAGGTTATAGCCGATGCTACGCAGAAGGACACTCTGGTAGAGCGACCCTCGTCGTTACCAGAGTCTCCTGCGCAGACCGATACACGCACACGAACAGAAATAGCTAGGTCAGACAAGATGCCCAGGGAACAAGACGAGTCTCGTGAGCGAGGAGAAGGAGCGAGCGATGTAGCCAAGCATTCTGCAGTGACAATCATGTTCCGTGCACGTGATGAACACGGCGATTGGAATCGCTTGGTCCGCCAAATGGTGGTCGATCCTTCTGACCCCTCTCCTGTTGGGCGAATGGCGTCCAAAAACGCGCGAGAACGTCAGGCAACGTTTTATGACCGGAATCTACGGCAGGTCCCACCGGGGCAGTGCTTTGATGCGGCTATTGAGGATGGCACGAACACAATATTCATGACATTCGGCGACGATCTGGTTGTGAGTGAAGAGGCGGTGAATTCGATCGCACGAGTAATTGAACCTGGTAGTGATCATGATCGGCCGACAAAACGCCGGCAGTAGGCGATAAATAATGCACTTGAGATCTAGATCAAAATACCTGTGACCCATATAGACCGTAGTCAGAAGACCGAGGACCCTTATGGTCACTAAGCCAGGGTGGCCGCTAGTTGACAGTTATAAAGCCCACCTAGATTAGGAGCCGTGGACGTACGTCCAAAGTGGATCCACGTCCACAGCCTTCAATCTGTGGCCTCGAATCAACTGTGCTATCTCACAGGGCCTCAAGCCAAAGCCTTCCCACCACAGCTTCCCAACCACGGACCCACATCTCCAGACTCAAAAGCCCGCCTGGACGCAGATCCACAGATCTACTACATGACTGGCCTTAAGGTCATGGATTTGTGTCTTTGTCGGCCTGGGAACAACACAGGCCAGAAAACACTCTTCCTACATCTATGGAACCCCCCCAAATGCAGAATACTGACTTTGATACTGAAGGCAAGACAGTATACGGGCGAGCCTCTCACACCAAGATCAATCTCAACCTCTACCCTAGATACCCCTTTTCCCGCTAGCAAATGACGCAGGTAGCGGGGCTGGGCGTTCCAGTGGGGAGAAGGAGACCACGAAAGAAAGATCAAATTCGTGGGCCTTGCTCCAGCATGCTGAGTCAGCGTCCTGGACCAATCACATTGAGGTAGCACGTAGACGACGACACATGTCTTGTTAGCCACTGATCAATTATTTAAACTCATGCTGCTCACTTCTTCCGATGCTCCTGTATATAGTGCTGCCTCGAGTTTAGTTGATAACACCGACGAAATATCTCGTTATGATTCAAGCACGGCCAGAGTAAGTACGCTTTCCTTTCCTCTGGAGGCGTTATCTAAAAACACCCAGTCACTTTATATCCCCCCTCGCATACCTGGAGGTTGGCCCCAACGGGAAGAAATTCGCTGCGCCCAGCGGGATAATCCAAAGCCTCCGGTGTCGTTACAAAAGTTCGCCCGAAATAATTTATGTGGTTGACGACGATGTTGAGGATATCTTTGGCCATATCCTTCAGTTCCTTCACAGTGGGGACTACTCTGTCCTTATTCCAGCAGCCGATAAATCGAGTCATGCTGCATGCGAAGATGAAATCGATATTGCAACACAGGATCTACTTCCCTTGAAAGAAAATTATTTTGCGAGTCATGAAGATATCCAGGTGCACAGCGACAATTCGATATCTTTGCCACATTGTGGAGATGGAAACCACCTGTGCAAACATCCCAAGACACTGCTGGTGCATGCTCGTTTGTATGACTTCGCTACTAGACATGGATTGGACCAACTTCGAAATGTGAGTTTGAACAAGCTTTACTGGGCTCTCTCGGAATTTCCGTTAGATTCAGAACAAGCGGACGCAATCGTCGAGCTTTTACGGGTTGCCAATGGAATAGGCACCATCTATACGCTAATGATTCACTATGTATCATTGCACCTAAAGACTTTCATACGTTGTTCCAGTTTTATCTCGTTCTTGGAAGAAGACCATCATGTCAGTTTCCACTTGTTCACTCTCTTATGTGATTCCTTGTGAGCGTTTATTCTCCTTTAGTCCCGTTCCTCGGTTTCTCCTGCAGGCCCATTTATTACTTTGCATTTCAAGACAAAGTTTATCAGCCCCCTGGAAGCTGATCATTAGCCAGGTGGAGGGTCTGAACTCTTTTAAGGAAGATCTGTACTTGGTCTTTTATGAAGCCCCGCATCAATTCAATTGTTTGAAGAGATACCAAGTTACAGACGCGCTCGAAATCAGTTTCATGTCTTTACTCTCTTCGATTCTTTCTCAAACTTTATTTTGCCTGACGCCATACCCTTTATGGTTAGCTTACCCCTGACCCACACTCTTGGCAGTATCTTAGTACAGTATTAAATAATGGCATAAAAATAGCTATCGTATCATGGTTGTATGGGTCAGGGCCTGTCTAGAACCATCCACTTGCAAACAAGCCAAACATACTGGCTGCCAGGAGATTTGGTCGGTTGTCTGGTGACTACACCTCTCACCTCCCTCCTCCCTTCAATTAACCCCGTTACACTACTACTTTACTTCCACTGTGAACGAGCGAAGAGATACGTAGAAACAATACTGGTGGGATGAAATATTTCCTTACGGACGCCTTGTCTGCCCTACCAAATGCTGCATTCCTTTGGGCCCCCTCTGTTGAACCCTGGATGACCAAAATGTGCTGAAGTTCGGTTTACTAGGAAATTGAGGACGATGATTAACCACTCCTTCTCCAACGGTGATGAATCCCAAGCCCAGGACCTCGATCCCTCAGACCAGGATTCGCAATACGCTCCAACTCCAGGATATTACGTACACACGCCACCCTCAGAATATGGATTCAGCCCTTCACCGAACCGTTGCCCCCATGACGGTGCCGAGCCCTTACTGTCAACCCCAGTAGAAACCAGTAAGCTGCTTCAGCTCTCCGAGTGGGAAGCAAATAGGCCAGATGACGAGCTTCCCGCCAGCTTTATTCGGTATACTATCGAGTGGAAAGTCAAAGTGAATAACCGGTCCATATCAGAGGACACGGAGCAGGACGTAGCGCTGACTCCAAGTGCTTACTGGCCCTTGATCCTTAGGGACAAGCTGTATAAGGTAATCGAGGAGAAAGTTGCTCGCAAACGAAGGGTCAGGTCGGACGACACATCTATTGTTGTCTCGGTCAACGATCGTAAGCAACGGGACCTGAAAAAGCGGTTCAATGGCCTCAATATTGACTGGTCCGCTGTGGAAAAACAAATACTCGTTTGGGGGAAGTTTCATGCCAGCGGTAAAGAGTTGCGGCTGAAGATTATCTTCAGCTATATAGAGGACGATCACTCTCCCAGAAGCGCAACAGGCAGAAACGACAAAAGAGGAAAGTCATCTGTGACCAAAAGGATGCTCAATGAACGGGATGAACAACTGGACGCCGAACAGCATGCAACTGGGGAACAGTCGATCTGGCGGGCAGTCTACACCTTGATGCGCTGTCCATCACCATCATGTCATCTTGGTCCGCACTGCTGGCAGGACCCACATGGGAAAAAACACTATCAGCTAAGGACACATCATTTGAAACGCCTGATCACTTATGTTGAAGGTGGTGGCATTCTGGAGTGTCAAGATGATGTTCCTGACGCTGTTCGTGAAGAGCTCTTCCTAGAAGAGCAGCAGAAAGTGGAAAGACTACGATCTAAAGGCAACAAAATGCTTGCTGCAGGCAATTGTCCACCTATTAGTATCAACTTCATGGGAGGGCAGCATCACCTGCAATCACCGGCGGCCAACTCAATTGTAACGTCGGCTAATTCTCCA
>MLQL01000130.1:1476-15316 GCA_002072365.1 Penicillium flavigenum | reverse complement strand
GGGTCGATAGATGCTGTCAAGTGGCGTCTTAGACAAAAGGGTCTGAACTTGGGCATTCAGGACCGGAAAGGCTATACGCCGCTCCATCTCGCCGTTCAAAGCAGACGCCTGGAAGTGGTCAATTTGATCCTGGGCCACCCCCTTGTTAACGTGAACTGCAAAGACAAAGATGGCAATACGCCACTTTGGCTGTCTACTTACTCGTCATGCGACGAGATAACCGAAAGGCTCTTGGCGGAGAAAGACATCGACGTTAATTTCGTTGGAGGCCGTGGGAGACTTGAGGCCCCGTCTACATCTTTACACCATGCCGCAACGAGATTGGATACTATACTTCTACGACGGCTGCTTGCAGTGCCAGGGATTGCTCTGAATCTCTGCGTTGCAGGCCACTCTCCAATTTCCGTTGCTGCATATCACGGACACGTGAAGACAGTTGCTTGTTTACTGAGTATGGAGGGCGTAGAGATCAATAGAAGGGGTTTAATAGCTCCGCCTATTTGTCGAGCGGTTTCATATGGTTATCTCGATATAGTAAGGCTCTTAGTATAGCAAGGCGCACGTCTAAATGTTGATAAAAGCACGGTCGCAACTTATAACACTACTCTCTATATTACTACCCGTGGCGGTGACCTAGAGATAGTCCGGGAACTACTACGCTATAGCCGAATTGATATTAACCTAAGGAATTAATAGTTCGAGGATCTATTAATGTTAGCGGTTAGGGGTGGACATTTCTCGATTATTAATACACTTATAGCCAATCCTAGACTAACATACTTTAGTTTAAGGAGATCCCTAGATCTAGCGAAGGACTATTATATCTAGAAGGCTATTCGAAGCAGAATTTGCGACGATAACACTACTAAAAAATTGTTAAAACGGTCTCCGAGGAGAATATTTAATCGTTTATAAGGGCTAGCGATATCTACTTTAGGTAGCTCTAGTGATATAATACGAGATAGCTATTCCTAGCGCCTATTAACATTAATATTAGGAATCAAATTATCTGCACTTCCGCACTTCGAATAGTTTATAGTCACGGTAAAGCTTTAATAATTTAAAAGTAATTTATAATATCTACGTATCGGAAGTACACTTATAGACTACTATTATAAGATAGTCTTTATATTAGTTTATATTAATACTATAGATACGATTTAATCCCGCTTATTCCTAAGTAGTTTGCTCTTAGTAGGTGGTAAGATCGAGCGTTAGCGGTTAAGCTAACTATTCGCTAGCTTTAAAATTGCGGTCGACCCTAGGTGAGGAAGCACTAGTAGAAATAATAGTAGCCTCACATGAATTATCAGCTATAAATGCCCCTCAAGCATAATTTCTAATCTAATCTATCTCGATAACGAAAATGGACCGTCCCACTTCGCCTTCCCTAATTGACCGGCCAGCTAAGAGACAATACCGAGTATCCTAAGCTCCAGAGGATAAATCTAAGTTAGAAAACCATCTATAGCAAGCTTCAAATAGTATAACTATCGAACCTAAGGTCAGTCATATCCCCTCGGTAGGAAATGAAAAAAAAAAGACCCACTAATTCTGAATAGATTCTAGCGAGAACACGCGGTATCCTTACGGCAGAGTCTATAAAAGTAGTAAACTTCAATGACTCTCTCGCTACACCAACCCTTAAATTACTTGACTTCTACTTTTCCCTATAGGAATGCTATATCGTCAAATCGGCCTAGAAAATACGACTCGAGAAGCAGCGACAGCTTTAAGCGTCAAATAACTTACTAGCAAGCGATAGCGATATCTGTCTAGAGCTCTATAATATGCAAGCGTCAATATTATATAACCGTAAGCGAGCGGTTCAGGCTCTTTATAACGGTGTTATTTCGGCCTTAGAAGCGAGCGGTCTTTAAGTCTACTCCGTCGATAAGCCTAAGCCTTGATAAAGACTCTATATAGTAGAGCGTTTACGGGGTAGGGAGAATAGTATTAGGATTTTCCGCTATTCTATTTGTGTTGTCCCTAAGGAGAGATAAGGATACTACCGGTGAACTCTTATTAGGTTAGTAACGGGGGCTAGCGGTACACGGCTATTAATACATCCAACGTATTCGATAACTTAGAATTTGGCTATAAATCCCGCCTAATTGCCCTAATTTTGTGTAGTGAAAAGGAATAAAATAACTACTTAGCCTCTAGCTTTCTATCCCTCCTAACCCACGTTAAATCGCTGCTTTATACACCTCTATATTTCCCTATAGCGTTCGACGGCTAGTTATATACTAGAAATAAACGGATTAAACGAGAATAGTCTATATCCGTTTCTTTAATAGGAGTTTGCGCTAATATTAATAGACCACGATTTGGGTCTCGACCTTCACACTATCTAATATAACTCTTCTAGTATACCGATACCGCCTCCCTATCTCGCTACTAATCCTAATAATCTATAGTAGGATTTTCTTAGTAAAGACGATCCTATATAATACGAAATTTAAGGGTCTTCCTTTATCGAATACCTTTTCTACCCTAATCTCGATAGTCTGTCCGGGTTTAAGTGGATAGGTCCAGATCCTCTATCTAACTCTACTTAGGCTAGCGATATTTTCCTCTATATATTAGCGCTCCTTTTCCCTAAAGAGGTGCACTAGATAGAATTTCGATTTATACGATTTAACCGAGTATCTAATAAGACTATAGGAGAGGATCTGTTCTTCCTACTATAGGTTAAAACGGCTATAGGGAATCTCTATCGGATACGTAGACAGCTACTAGATATAATCACCTAGTATACTATCCGTGTAACCGGCACTAGCTTCCGACTCTCCCTTTAGCCTCGTACGGAATCTCTACTATATTCGAGTCTCTCGATATATTCTCTATTAACTAGGCTTCCCCTAACGCTATACCTAGACCTATAGTTTTTTATATATAATATATCGAGTAATTACGAGTGAGATTAATCTGAATTAAGCGGGATTATTTATATACTTATTTTAGTAAAGACTACGATAATAAATAATAACTATTTAGTGCCCTTCTTATTAAAAGCCTTAGGAATATATAACCTGCTTTATATACGGTGTAATTTCCCTTATACTACGTCGCCGCTTATAGTATTTCTATATTACTAATATAGGATAGGGTAACCCGAAATAGGTAATTCCTTTCTTTTCTCTTACGACGTCCGTTAACCCGGCCAAATTGGGACTATAGGAGTAGTTCTAGTTATCGAGTAGGTTAATTAGTCGTTCCCGAGACGATTCTAGTGTATGCTTAAAAAAGCGCCGTCGAGCTAGCTACTTATCGTGGCGAAGCTGAAGTCCGTCCCTCTCTTTTCTTAAGTGTGTACTAGCCTCCTTTAAGATCCTATTACTCTGCTTAATCGTTTAGATATCGATATGCTTAGAAAACGTATAACTCCTATATACGTCGGTAGAGTCTAATAAGTCGAGTAGCTAGAAAGGCAAACTTAGGATCGTCGTATTCGAGGTCTGCTAGCACCTTTAAGATAGGTTAAAATAGCTCGGTCGCTAAAGTATGTCTTGTTACTTCTTCGTGTTACGAAGGGGAGGGCTACGATAGTCAGCCAAAGAATTCGAAGCCGAAGGGTTTCACTTACTAATAGAGGGACATGATCTGAAGGTTCCAGATTATAGTCCTTATTATTAAGGATTGGCAATTTATTAGCTATTCTCCTTACTTTTCCTGGTCTGGCGAGCTGTTTAGAAGTCCATTTTGTCTATAGGAGAAAGTTAAGGATCTGGATAGTACTATTTCTAACTAGCCTTGGTATCTCTTATAGAATATGCAGACGCAGACGGCTATAGACTGAGTTTTACGATCCCCATATCAGTTAATCAACGTAGTCAGCTTCTAAATAGAATTTGCTTTCATTTTTAGCGGGCGCTTGGTGGTAAATTTGAGAGAAGGGATGTCAACGAGTTAGTCGGGAAAACTAATCAAGCCTGACGGTGTTAAGGGCCAGATACGGATACCCATTAATGTGAGATATATCTCAACTAGACGCCTCTTCCACTTTCGTTAAAAGCCTCAGAAACTCGGCAAACAGCATTGTAGAACTTGGTCACCAAAAAAAGAAGTTCGGATAGTAACGAAGAGAAAAATAGAGAAATAGAAAATGAAAAAAAAAAAACAATTTATCTTCGAAGGTTGGTGGTCATCACTCAAAAATTGAGCGTTGACAACGTTTGGCCAAGCTTCAACGGGTTGACGGGTCATCCTACCGTGACCTCGCTTTCTGCAGTCTAGGCGGACAGACCCACAGCTCAACACAAACCAACACAACACTAAAGCGAGGCCAGAAACAAAGGTCCATGATTCCTAGGGATGGAATTGTAGGAGCTTTTCGGTGATCCAACGTTGCGGTGATCCAACGTTGCGGTGATCCAACGTTGAGTCGCCAACATATGAGGTGACTAGGACAAGAAATATGTGCCTGTCATTGCGGATTGAATATCTCCCACAAAGCCTCAATTTAAGAGGGACGTGAAGGATTCAACAGTCAGCCAACGTTGCTTGACCGACTCAGCATCCCTTTCTCTCAGCACCACTCTTACTCGCCTCTCTCGCTAGGCATCTAAAGGCATCAAGAATGTCGCTGTAAATAGTTGCGGTAAAAGAAGACGTGGGTTTCAACAGGCCTCAATTAAGAAATGTGTCCTTTAACACTTCCAACCAGGTCGGTGAGTGACAGAAGCCGAGAAGCCTATAAATACGCCCTCTACCCCTGTAATTGCTCTACTATTTATTCACTTGATTCTGCAAAGTCGAGCAGGCTTGTGTCTGACGCACTCGTTAAGTTCTCCCCTTTGATCGAGTACTAGAATTTATACCGTACTAACATTTATAGTATACATCGTGGACCAGCAAACCAGACAGTTCCTATACTATAAGAGACATGGTTCCAAGCAGATTCACTACCCCATTTACGCCAGCCGATCGGAGATACGAGATTTGGATTAGCTAGTCAAGGCGTCTATACGAAGACGTCTATACGAAGACGTCTCTGCTATAGCGAGCTAATCTACTATCGCGGCTCTGGTTGACCATAGATTTGAAGTGCAACTACTCACACTATAGGTATATAGGCCCACAAATCCTTAAAACTGCACTAACCCGAAAGACGCGGGACAGCCAGATCCGTAGACGTTCGAATATAATGCACTAGAGCAAGGGCCACAGCTTCTTATAGTCTCTTTATCCCTAGTCTTAACTATCAGAAAATGTAAGTTATAGAGTTCCACGCTAGTCTACTAGCTAATAATTAATAGTAAACCTTTAGGAGCTTACTAGAGTGGCCCTAATAACCCTATACTACCGTTAGTACAAAGCTATAGCTTACACACTATTCCTAGCCCCGTCGCTTCGAATAATGTAGCATATCCTAGGTAGAAGATCGCAAACCAAGATAGCGAGTCAACAATAGGGTACGGCTATCCATATACGAACTTCGTTATATAGAACCTTAAGACTCCTATTTCTATACTAAGGCGAGTGAGATCTAACGCCTACAGCTGCGCTATATCTAATTATCCGCGCCAAGCCTTATTCCCCTAACCACGAATACCACTAATATCTTCACACTATTATAGGGGCACCCTATTATCGACGGTGAAATATACTATAGCGAGGGGCCTATTCCGCCAGATCGAAGATAAGACTAAGGTAGCGGCCGACGAGCGTGCTCTATCGCGTCTTCCGCCCTTATCCCCACCGCCTTCGCACTATTAAGGAGTCCCTAAACCTCTAATATCGCGACACGTTTATCCGCTATAGAAGTGTAATATCTATCGCAAGTGGGTACGTCACGCGCGTTTACTATCTCTACAAATTGTCTTATATACCCTAGCGCGGCTTTTTTAAAGCGAGTGTAGATTGCGATAAGATTGAATGCGATATAGTATAGCTAGTGACTATATTATAGAGAGTTATAAGTGATCTAGTTGTAAAGCCGATATAATCATTACGTAAACCGATTATCCCGTCTTAAGCGCACATTTTTAGGTTTCTATAAATAGATACGCTACGATAGCTCGTCTAACTAGATCAATCCTTACTAACTCGGATCGTATAATAGGAGAACACCCTCATTTCTATCACTCGAGTCGAATACCACGCGGATAAATGTCTTATCTACTCGAGCTCGCCTATACTAATACGATCGTATACTACCTATCCCTTCTATATAACTACTACCGTTAATAAGTCACTAGAAGATTCGTATCGACCTCGGCTTCTTTCTCCCTTTCTCCCTATAGATTCTATATATTAGGCTATAGTTCGATTTATCTATATAATACAACTCCTAAATTCCGATCAGCCTATACCACTACCCGAATCATACCTATAGCTAAGTATATAACCTTTCAAATACCTTTAAGTGGTGTAGGCTGCTGGTATCGAATACGTGGTCCTCGTTATCTTCGGATGACATTTGGTGTCTTTCTAGGCCTAGAAATCCAAAAGACATAGGAATGCTGATGTTCTGTCTTACTTTATAGCGGATGAGCGTACCTCCGCAGACAATCAGGCTGTTAGCACAAGTCCACCTATAAGGAGAAGGAGACGCAAAGTCTTCTCATTCTTAGCCTAAAATTGACATTGGTCATCTCAGGTACTAACCGAGAGGGTAAGAACGGGGCACAGGCAAACCAATAAGGCTCGCTACCTAAGAATCACCTCGGGCATATAGGAATCTGTATTATAAGGCTGTCAGAAGTGCTATGGTATACCCTATTAGATAGGTGGTGTATAAATATAATTCTTATACACGCACTTTCCTACCTAAGCCGAAGCACTATATGCAAAGACCGTTTACCCTAGGTGCCACTACAGCTGCGGGTTAGTTAAGTTAACCGCGCGTATCCTTTATCCGTTCATATCATCTCCTATATATCACGCACTTATTAGGGAATCCGGGTTCCCTACATCCCCTACCTCGACTATTCTTTAAGAATAAATTATATATTCGTCGAGCTCACCGCGCTACGGAGGATATATAGGCATATCACTATTCGAAGAGGCAGCCACTATAAAGACTTAGGTGTCCGAAATAATATCGAATCAGAATGGCTATAGAACCTTATAGGCTATCCCTTAGACCCTAGAGCAAAGTTTCTACCGTTAATTAAGGCTTATATAATAGTTACTTTTAGAAGGATAGCTAGAGTGTCTACTACGACTACGAGCGAACTAGCACTCCTACAGGGATATTATCCGACGAAAATTCGTTTTAGATAGCACTACTAGAACCTAATCGGGTTTTAACCGGGTTTTAACCGTGTTCTCTTATTAGTAGAATATAGTTAATTATATTAACTTTAGACACCACTTCCTAAAAGATATTTACCGTCACTTCGATCCGGGATTAGTTAAAATATAATCCGTCGTTACCGAGGTATAGTAGGAGCTAACCGGGTATTCTTAATTGCTTACTTATCTAAATCTCTTAGTAATATGGTTGTCTCTATAGTAAAATTACTTTGATTCTTACGCTCTCTAGGGTATAAGAGCTAAAATAGGGTAAGGTCGAGTGACTCTTAATCGCTACCTAAAGTGATAACTTTGACTTCGTAAGGTAAAAAGCCTACCGTATAGCTGATTTTACTTAAGCTAATCGTTCGGCACCTTATTATATGCTTCTATATGTGGGTCTTAGGCGTATTGCTTAGTCATAGTTGAATCAGTGGATCTACTATCCCTATCGGATTGAGGCTGTATGCCAACTTCACCGAGTGATCAGAATGTGACTAGAAATTTTCGCTTACGAAATAGAATCTATAGTGATTGATACATTTATCCATGTGGGTGAGATGGCATGAAAATCTCCGTACTACGTCCGTGAGACATTGATAGACCTCGCCACGGGCCATGAGGCCCATGGATTCGCACTGAGTTACTTCCCCCTGCCTATGTGTTGAGATAAGTGATTGATTGATTAACTTGTTTACAGAAGAGGGATAGCCCGTCTTTATATCTCCGACCCTAATCCGCTCCACAAGCTTAGCCGCCGTGATATTCAACACTCCCACTCGATGGCAACCATCACCAAGGGAGCCAATGACCATTCATCACGGTTGCAGCGGGCGGGCCCCATTAAAACCTTTAAAAACCCCTTTTTGAGGAAAAGGAAGGAAAGGGTACCCTTGCAGCTCAGTCTCTGCAAAAGGCCAGTAAAGTGTGGTCATCACTCAATACCAAGTCCTCTCCGAAACCATTCAAATCGTTGTCGTGCAAGAGGCTTGGTGAACCCATCGGCAATTTGCTCGGTAGTTGGAACATACTGCAGTTCTACCGTTCCAGTGTCTTGCACCTCTCCTTGCCACTTGCGTTGGATCTCCATATGCTTCGTGCGGGAATGGTATTGCGGGTTCGAGGACAGGGCGATGGCTCCTTGGTTGTCACCACAAATGATCGTTGCGGCTTTTCCTTGGCTCATGTTTAACTCATTGAGAAGTCTTCTCAACCAGATTGCTTCTTTGGTTGCTTGTGTCTGGCCTAGGAATTCAGCTTCACAGGTCGAGAGGGCAACGACGCTTTGGCGCTTCGATTGCCAACTAATTGCCCCACTCCCGATATTAAAAAGGTATCCAGCTGTTGAACGTCTAGTGTCGCGACATCCGCCCCAATCTGCGTCTGTAAAACCTTTCAGCATCTGGGGCTGACCCTTGTACGTTAGCCTGAGGCCTTTTGTGCCGTTCAGATACCGCAGGATGCGTCGCGTGAGTTTCAGGTGTTGTGGTCCAGGATTCGCTAGATGCCTGCTTGCCATAGAGACGGCATACGCGATGTCCCCCCTAGTCCCAAGCATAATGTACATCAGGGATCCAACAAGGCGTTGATATATGATTCTTTGATCTGGAGGACAGCTGTATCCTGGACTATTCTCTGGAAGTGGTGAGGTTTCTATCGGTGTGCTGACGGGAGCGCCGTTGCTGATTCCGAACTGGTGAGCGACCTTGTTAATATACGCTTCTTGACTTAAGTACAGTATCCTGTTTTGACGGTCTCGCTGGACAGACATCCCGAGATAGTAGCTGCATGGTCCTAGATCTGTCATTTGAAAACGGCTTCTGAGGCTCCGCTTGATCTTCTTTATTTCCGCAATGCTTGGTCCCACGATCAGGAGGTCATCGACGTACACCGCGATGTACGTATTACTCCGGACGAAGATCCCAAGATCAGCACTGATTGGCTCGAAGCCGAGATTTCGTAGGAAATTTGTAAGGGTCTGGTACCAGATCCGAGGAGCTTGTTTTAGGCCATAGAGTGCCTTTCGAAGTTTGCAGACCCTTGATGTGCCGTCGGTCATGTGGTGAGGCTGTTCGACGTAGATCTCGTAGTCTATGTACCCGTACAGGAATGCCGTTTTGACATCCATTTGCTCGATCTCTAGATCTAGGGCCGCCGCGATTGCGAATAGAGCTTTGTAGCTCATTGGCTTAACAACCGAGGCAAACGTTTCGTCATAGTCGATACCCTCTTCTTGTGTAAAGCCTCTCACTACCCATCGGCTTTTGTAACGGATGACTTCGCCATGCGGTCCTCGTTTGAGTTTGTAGACCCATTTTCCACTGAGAATCCGCCGATGTTTGGGAGGATCAACAAGTGTTAGGGAAAAGGGATGCTGAGTCGGTCAATGAACGTTGGCTGACATGTTCATTGACTGACATGAGCGTTTCTGCCCTCAATATTATGAGGCCTGATCATTTCCCTTGACTGGGTCGTCGATCACTATCTGTGATCGAATTAGCTGTCAACAGTCCGTCAAAAAGTGATCAAACTCTAATCAAAGCCTGACTACATCATGTAACAGTGTAGAATCCCCATTGAGCATGAACGGGTTTCTCTCTTTCCTGAAAACCTGGGGATGTCAGGGTATTAGATCCTGCACGTGATCTACTGGCAGATAGATTGCTTGGCTCTCGGTGGCCCATCTGTATACCCGATGGGGAATCATCGATTGGTGACGGGTAGTTCCGTAAAAATAGGATGTAATAGAGGATACACCGGAGGATATACTAAGTGAATATAGTCGTCCTTACTTATTATTATTACTACTAACCTCTATATAGACGCGAGTATTAGGAAGGAAATATAATAGCTAGGAGGATAATTTATTTAAATACTATTTATCAGCTTACTTAAAAAAGAATCCTTAATTAAACGCTTCTCTTTCGCCCTTTTTATTATTGAAATTAGATATAATTAAGCAAAGCAAATACTTAAAATTACTACTAGAAAATGCGTAAGTTATACATTTAATATCCTTAGTATATTTGTTTAGTTTGTAACCTAACTAATTTAGGACCCTAAACCTAGTACTAGGTTGCCTAGTCCGAGCTAGACCTATTACTAGGTCGAAGGGCTCGACCTAAAACCCAACCCAGACTGGGTTAGGTCTGGGTTGGGTCGTGCGGAATACTAGTCACTATAGAGGGTTCCGTTCGTCCTACAACGAGGGTTACCCGGATACAACTGATCGGGGATCCCGAGTCAATCAAAGCTCGGAGTCCTCGGACCTCTATCTCCACTGGACGGTATTGCCATGTGACCTCATCGTTAAGCACTTGGACTCGGATGGCGTTGGCGGTGGTCTTGGCGATGCACTTTTCCGTGGTGTGATGTGTTCTTCCGCATCTACCGCATTTTTCGTGACTAACTAGTCTTCTTCCCTTTTTACTCTCGCTTCCGACTGGACGAAGAGCCCGAGCCCATGTGGGCCACTGTGGTCAGGGCTTCGATTCGTGCTGCTTCTCGTTTCAATGACGAGTAGTCGACGGGGGAGACAAAGATCAGACGATCACGGAGCTCGGCTTTTAGCCCCTGATAGAAGAATGCCTGTCTCGCTGATACGGGCCAGGTGAGCTCGTCTGCTCGCGAGTCAAATTCGGCCACGTATTCTGGTACCGTGCTTGTGTGTCTCAGATGTGTAATCTTGATCTGCGCACGGGCCTTGCTAACATCTTCAGATTCGCCAAAGGTCTCTTGTATGGTACCCTCTAGTAGAGAGTAGTCGGTGAACGGTTCCGGAGTAATCTCGACGGAGCGTGTGAACCAGTCGAGGGCCTTGCCTCGAAATGTGGATGCGAGGTAGGCGCACTTGACGGCTTCGTTCCGCATGTCGGAATCCAACGCAGCTCGGAGGCGTATGCGACTCAAGGATTGTTGCCCGATCTTGTGAAGGTGCAAGCAGGGATGACTTCTAATGGATACACTAGGCGCGGATGACCGGGTAAAGTTGCCTATGGTCAAAGATTTTACTGCCCATAGGTCAGATGGCTAGACAAGCTAGTTGATTTGAATAGCTCAAAGGGATCATCATTTCCTATCTGTGCCTCTGTATCTCAGTCGCTTCCCACATTACTCCAGATATAACAAGGTAGGTCAACTTCCCTGGGACCCTTTACCACATTATTTCCATTTACTGACGGCTCTATCGGAAAAGCCCAATAAAAGCTAGAGTGTTGCGTGTCAATCTTCCTGTTTCTTGACATTTTTTGACTTGCTACAAGGTATGTAATAGAGGATCTATGTCACCAAACTTGTGGTGCATACTTGGCTCGGGTGCCAAGTACTAGATGACTAATTGACCAATGCGCTTACACCCTTAAAAGGAACCCTCACCAGTCCTGAGCTCGATATGCAATCCATCCTGACCCTTGTGTACTTGCTGTGCTACTTGGCCACGATGGTTGAAGGGCTTACCCGGTACCATACCACGCCCCCGAGCGACGTTATTATCGTCCATGATAGACAATCCCTCAACGATCTGGTCAAGGTCAACCCGGAAACAATTCTCCACTCCGAGAACGGAGGATACTACCTTAAGAACATGGAAGAAGAGGTCGTTGCTATCACTGCCGACGACTTATGCGAAGAGCTTGACGCTGCTTTTGCGAGCATTGATGCCGGTGTTATCGGCGATGACTCTGGGCCGGAGGATTTAGAGTCCGAGTCTCTCGGAGGGGCGAATATTACGAAGAGGCTCTCTTGTTATCCCCACTGTATGCATAACTCCTGCAGCCATCCTCGTTGCTTCAACTCTGCAACCTGTCTGACCTACACGAGTTGTCATGTGTGCTCCACCAGTAGCCGGAAAGTTTGTATTTAAAGTCTGATGATGCATGGTTTTGAGATAAGGAAGACCCAAAATGGTGCGGCTGGGGCAGTAAGATCAGAAAGGAAAGCCAGAAAAGAAAACATGACTGAGGATGCCAGCTATTTCGGCAAGCTGGGTTTCTTCGTGATTTACCTGCTGAAGGAACTCCCGTGACAATATGTGGGCGTCAGTTGATATCGCTTGTTGGTGTACTAAACCCGCGTATTATCGATTATCCATGTTTTGCTATATGGTTTAAAATTTGGAAAATTTCCTATAGTACCTAGAAAATAATCAAATCGCGTCCTTATGTATATGAGTTAATAGGATTGTTATATACAAGCTCGAGAAGGTTGCCTGTTATGTGAATAGTACTGGCTTAATCATAATTCTTATACTCCAAACTATCCGTCGATACCCCATTGCTATGGCTTCATATACCACTATTCCTACCTCCGATTACGTTCTTATGGACCTTGTCCAACCTAGCGATCGTATCATTCCCTACCATCTTTCCCAGATGATTGATCCAGCCAATTCAGATAGTAATAATCGTAAAACAATACATAGAGCTTTAATAAGCACGTGCACTTCGCTAGAAGTTACTTATCATATCCACCCAACGTAAGAAGAACTTACAATTAGCACTTCAGATCCAAACAAGGGCTCAAGGTTCTTTTTGTTCATTCAGCTTTCGACAACCAGATAGAAGTAAACAACCCCCAATCTACTAGAGCCATCAATGGAGTCTGCAAGGCAAACATCGATCTTCGAGCAAAACACCTGGGCTTTCGATGTTAATAATCACCGTCACAAGGCTCTCGGTTTACAGTCATGGAAACGCCTCCTGATCGACCGTAGCCCCGTGGCATTTAATGGGCCCATAGGTTGCTTACTAATAAGCACTTCGGTCACTGAAATTTCATAATTTTATAATGTTTAGCCACGCACGCATATGTCCTATAGTACTACGTATTCAGGTTATTTGAGTAGAAAGGTATACAATGGATGTGTTCAGCTATAACAAATCCTAGTAAAAGTAATGGACTATCCAGTGTAAGTGAAATTGAAAGTGTGATCCGAAATACATAGAAATTGTGATACGTCTGCATTACGCGTAAATATATATATGACTACAAAACATGCTAAACCTACAAAACCACTCACAATATAATGCCTACTAGCGCATTAGTAAATTTATTATAAACACGATATACTAGTTATACTATATACTAGGATTAGCCTTTATTATGATCAATTATCTGCTATACTAGTGGTTATTAGGGGTAGGTGACACGTGATAGATTTCTAAAAGTTGAACCCCCTATTTAGGAAACTTACATAATCTGAGGGTGGCATGGACCGACGGCAAGGTCTAGACGTTGACCACCTTTTTCACCGCCGACCATTCACCACCACGCTCACCACCACGCTTATCAACACACAACATCACACTCACATTAACACTCACATCAACACTCACATCAACACTCACATCAACACTCATATCAACACTCACATCAACACTCATATCAACACTCACATCAACACTCACATCAACACTCATATCAACACTCACATCAACACTCACATCAACACTCACATCAACACTCACATTAACACTCACATCAACACTCACATCAACACTCACATCAACACTCACATCAACACTCACATCAACACTCACATCAACACTCATATCAACACTCACATCAACACTCACATCAACACTCACATCAACACTCACAT
>MLQL01000129.1:522-16311 GCA_002072365.1 Penicillium flavigenum | reverse complement strand
TTAGCCGATAATAGCCTACCCTAGTATTAAGAAACTAAAGAAGATAACTACTATACGATATTATTAGCCTAAATTAGTAAAAGATATAGAAAGATACGTCTATAACTACCTAATATATAAACGAATTAAGCCTTAGTATAATCGGACTCTAGGACTTCTATACCTACTCCCGATCCCTAAGAGACCTTAGTAGTATATTATAATAGATTTCCGTTCTTTCCCTAGAGATCGTTATAGCTACGATATAGTTTACGTGGTAGTAGATCGTTTTAGTAAAAGACTAATCTTAGTCCCGTATTATAAGGAGATAATAGCGAAGCAAATAGCGAGACTCTTTATTAATTATATACTCCGAAGTGTAGGTATACCTAATAGTATTATTTTAGACCGAGGTAGTTAGTTCGTTTCTAAGTTCTAGGCGGAGTTCTATCGAATCCTAGGAATTAAGAGAAAGCTTTCTACGGCTTATTATCTATAGACCGATAGTTAAAGTGAGATTACAAATTAATATATAGTATAAAGGCTAAGGCTATACGTAGAGTTTAACTAGGATAACTAGTTAGAGTGTTTACTAATAGTCGATTTTATAGTATCGATTCTCCTATAGGGTACGACGAAGAAGTCACCTTTCTTTATTAAACGAGGATATAAACCTTCTATATTATTTGACTAGAGAGACTAAAGAACTATAATATAGAATAAACGAGAAGCCGTTAATATATTAACCCGGCTTTACGATATCTAGAATAAGATAAAGCGGTAGATTACTAATTCCTAATAGAAAATAATTTAATAGGTAAATAAGCGACGACGGGAAGAAGACTTTAATATCGGAGATTACATTTTTATAATAATAAAGGATTAGATATTAGATCGACCGAGCCGAAAGCTCTTATATCTGGCTAGTGGCCTATATAAGATTCTTAAAAAGGTTAGAAATATATACCGGATCGACCTACCTAATTCGATCCGAGTGTATCTAGTATTTAATCTAAGCAAACTTTAGAAGGCGACGATATTAGAACCCCTACGAGGGCAATATATTAATCCGCCACTACCGATTAAGATCTCTAAAGAAGACGAGTAGGAGGTTAATAAGATCCTAGATTTAAGAATATATTACCGGAAGCTATAGTATTGTGTCTAGTAGCTCGGTTATAATCTCGATCTATAATAGTATCCTATAGGGAACTTTAAGTATACTCCGTAGAAGATCTAAGAGTTCTATAATTAGTACCCTTTAAAGCCCGGGCCCTCTATACGCTTATAGGATTAGATTAATATAGCGAGAGATGAAATTATACTCGAGGATCATACTAATAACGACAAACTAGTATTTAGAGACTAAATACAATTTCAGCCGGGGGTTATATAACGATCTGAGGTTTCTACTAAAGGTTTCCGCCTTAGTTGTTGTTTGCATATAGTAGGACAGGACCCCACGTACAAAGGATCTCTAACCTAGAGGATCCTTTCTTCCTTTCCTTTTACTTCTCTGTACTTAGTATTTTAGTTGAAATGCGCTCTTTTCATTGAAGATCTGGCTGGTAACAACGGTTATAAAAATAAGCTTCGAATCTAATAAGTAGGTCCTAGTATAAAATAAAATAAAATAGAAATTTGAAAGTATATAGTTTAGAAGGTATATAGTTTAGCCTATATAAAGTTATATACGCCTATCTACTAAAGACTTATATCTTTATAGAGCTAAGCGGATATATCCTATAAAACCTTACTAATAGTATAAGAACTAATAGATATAAGTATCGGCGATAATCCTAGCTTATAAGCCTCGCTAGCTAGCCGGTTAGCCGCTTAGAAGAAGTCTATAAGATCCTTAATAAAGTTAAACCCCCTCTGCTAACTTATATAGACCTTTCTATATCTATAAAAGAAGAATAGTAGGAATTTAGGTATTTAGATACCTATACTAAATTCCTAAGTATCATATTTATTACACTATGAAGGAATTCAAAAATACAAAAAGCATTAAAAATACAAATTTAACACAAATCTATTATGTTTTAAATTAAGATTCAGACTTTAGATCTTATTATTTTAATGTTACATCTATTTAAATCTTACTATTTCAATATTATATCTATATATTTAAATTAAGATTTAAAATCTAAATCCTATTATTTTAATGTTACATCTATAAATCTATAAACCATTAAAATCAAGAATCTAGATCTATAAACCATTAAAATCAGAAATCTAGATCTATATGAAATCATCAAAATTAAAGAATCTAGATCTATATGAATTAAAGAATCTAGATCTATATGAAATCATGATTTAATTTAAATGTAACCATACATTTAACATAAATATAGGGAAAAACCCCTAGTATAGTTAGTTTTTTATCCTTTTTGGTTTTTTCTATCTAATACATTGATTTATACTTCTCCCTATTTTATATCTTTTACTTTATCGTTTTTGTTTTAAACCTTTCCTTCCTATTTTCCCCTATAACCTCTAAAACTAAGGGAGGAAATTATAGCTAAATATATTATTATAAAAATAAGAGTACCTATATATAAAAGATAGAAAGGAAAAACTACTAATAAATAAGACTCGGAAATAAACAACTACGAATCTAAAGATTTATAACTATATAAATCTAATAGATATAAATTAGTATATTTTACTATTAGTAGGCTCGAGAATTTTTGTCGATTCTTCTCTAAGCTAAGTAAGAGCTTCCGAAGGGATAACTATATTTATATTTAGAAACCTTTTATATAGGGGCTTAATCCGCTGTACTATCGAGATAAATATCTACTAACCACCTTAACTCTCTAAACGCCTAGGCAGCCTTTAAGCGATATCTTCTATAGATATAGGTTAACTATATATCGTCCCCGAGGAATAGCTATAGCTAGTTTGTTAGATCTATAAGGGACTCGCGTATAAGATTTAATAATAAAAGTGCGTTTGACAATATCTCTTGGCCTATTAGTGTAGTAGCTCTATATTCCGGCTCCAGATTGCCGTAGCCCTCAATTTCAAAGATTTTGAGAATCCTAGCAACGTTCCGTTCGTCTAACAGCCGGCTTCCAAGGACTGAGTTTGCTTCAAATACCAAGTTGTGGAATTCGATGATAATATAGCCCCGGTAAAATTGAAGCCGTTGGGCAGCAAGCTTATTGGTGCGATGCCCAAGAAGATTGTCGGAGGTGTCCGGATGAAATGTAGCATTGAGGGTACAGTCTTCTACCGCAAAAGTTTCCGTAAACCCGCCCTCACCAAAAACCAAAAATAAACCCGAATATTCATAATGGACTCTCCTACTAACGTTGATTACATTAATGCTAGATAGAGATTTGACATTTCCTAACCGCGGGAAGAAAAGGTTGACCCATTTCCCCTCCCACTCTACCTATGGGGGCTGGAGATTATGCTGGGGCTCATTTTCACACAAGCGACCAGAGACTAACATCGAGTTCGAGATATCATAGGACACGGGCATTCCGATGATATGCCTGTGCTCCGCTTGACCCCACTTTGAGTTGGTCAGAATGTATGAACTAGCATGGATGTCAAGTAGCTGCATCATTGGCGGCTATGCACTGGACCATTTTTAGCACAACGACGGCTCAAAAAGCGCAATGTTCCCCATCGCTTCGAATTTTCCAAAATTGCGGTTTCGTATATCCCGAAGTTGTAGCGCTTTTGACCAAAGTTTGTTTTCCCCCGAATATCCTTATCGCGATGGAGCAATCATCTAGAAAGAAGAAGCTCTCCAAGCAGGAGGAACGGGAATTGATTGATAAACACAAAATCAAGTTCGAGGGGCCCGTTTCGCCGGCTAGTTGGCCGGAACAAAATTCAGCCATATTCACCAGCATCCGCAAAATCGAAGACATTAAATACAACACCTACCTGGGGCAAATCCAAGCCAATACTCCGGAGGGCACACAAAGGGCGAAAACGGTGAACAAGGCTAACCGTCTCGTTTCTGCTGCATATGATTGCCGTGTTATTGAAGCCAACGAGTTTACTTGGAGGTCCAAGACAGAGTTCCCTCTACTAGCCCGTTTCGAGGAAGACATAGAGTGGTAGGTGAAACATCGAAAACGCAACCTTGGATCGATTCTGATTTTGATTCAGCGGGAGATGTCAACAGCGACGACGGGTTCCCGATTCCTGTGCGTTGCCGATGACGTCAAATGGGGAACAGAAAGATCAAACAGCGCAGGGAGGGGTGGGTATTTGTCGGTGCATCGAAAGCGATATCGATGGACATGAGGTAAATGGATAAAATTCAATCTCCCAGAAGATCAGATGGTTAACATTGTTTGCTTGCTAGTCCGTCCTCAATAATGCAATATTTGCCGGACAGCCGCACGCAGGTATCAACGATCTTTCCGTTCCTGAGATCGGAACCAAGTTCCCCGATATGATCATCGGGCTTCAGAGATCACCAACACTTAACGCTGCCCTCCAAGGCCATTCAAGGCTAGTTTCCAGTCCAGTAAAGGATGCAGAGCATATTTTGTTTCCTTTTCTGATTCTCGAAGCCAAGTCTGAGATTCAAACGCCTGGGTTTACGGCTATCGAGAAGCAGACTGCGTTCCCCATAAAAAGACTTGTCGATATTCAAAAGTCTCTGAGAAAAAGAAGGCAAGAGCCAGAGGGAAACAGCTTAGTTTGGTTCTTGGCTTTCAGTGGGGATGAATGGAGAGTCTATGCGTGTGTTCCCAGAGGAAATAAAACAGTAAGATTCTTCGAAGAGGCCAAAATCCCTGACTGACACAAAGGCAGCGTATAATCGACCTTTGGCACGGATGCATTCAGAGACATGATTCTGCGCTGCAATTGTGTTTGATTGTCGACTTTATATGTGACTGGGCTTTGAATATCCATCGAAATGAGATAATTAGATTGCTTTCTGGTAAAATGAACACAACAATCGGCAATTCTCTGCCTACTATGCATGAACGTGATACCCAAAAACTGCAGCCTGAGTATTCCAGCCCGCCGAAGCGACAATCCGTCATTCGAGACGCAAATGAGGTTTTCTTCTCATTCCGCCGTTTGACACTCCCAGATGAGACGGAAAAGCTGATTGCGATTCTCAATCCACCTGGCTCGGAGGGTAATGAAGTCAATCAGAAAGCTATCAGACTTTTGAATATCTTCAATCTAGAGCATCCGCTCTTGGTTACGGCGGAATTTATTTGTCGTCTACAGAAGCTTTGGACCGGTGCAACGAGCAATCATCCAATTCTTGACAGCGATCAGTCTGTTTGTGCTCATATTTCCTTCCAATCATACTTTCGACCAAGCGACTTCCATATAGTACGAAAAATCTCATGCATCACGGCATCATTCAGTGCAATAAGTACTCTGCAGCGTCTGGCTGGAACTAAGCTTGCTTTGTCGTCTGTCTATGCAGATCTAAACCCGGATAAAGTCCTTCCTTTGGCTGGACTATCTGGCGTGCATTCATTGAGAGCTGCTGCTAGGAACTTACAACTCACATTATGGGTAACTCAAGGGGATTTCATTGTGCAGCCATCCTGTAAATGGGTGCAGCAAGTCTCTCATGGAGAATTTGTATCAAGCATCTGCGACAAACTAGAAACCTGTTCTCCTAGGGTTCTTCGGTTTCCTATATTCATGCACTCGACTGAACTACGCAGAATGCCGGCTACCAATAAATCTCTGTCTTCTGACCTGCAAGACTGTCTCAAAGAGGGAAAGCATCAGCTCCTTCACGGAGCCGCTCTTTTCAAGACACCTGAGAGCTCACTCCAGCCGCTCAACCCCCAGTATTGCTTGGCCGTATTTGATGGCTCCGACTTAGACGATCGGCCGTGTCTTGGCTTTAAATTATTGCACTTGATTACAACCGGCGGTTTGTTTGAGGGGAAACGCCTGTCAACTGCGACTACGAAAGACCGCCAATTCATCTACGACTGGGCTACTCGCCTAAGGCGCGGTGATTCTTGAGTGCCAATTGTGGTTCGCAGGCTAGAAAGCACTGTCATGTGGTAGAACATTGGTTCAAAGCTCCTTTCTCAATTTTATTTAAAATGCTTCCACATGAGGACGTTACTTTGTACTACATTAAGCGTACCACATTTGGCATCACTTTTGATTAATTCCTTTTTGCTATCATCCTCTACATCTTCCAGTAGACCTTCTACTATTGTAGATGAAGATAGAAACGACGACGAAGGGGCCTTCGAAGCAGTATACGAGCTGCTAACCTTTACTCCGTTCTCCAATGTACATCCTAACTTGCGTCCATTTTGATTTAAATTTTCGAACGCCCCATTATCACTTACCTATATCCATGAAATACCTAGGTAGGCTAGCCGTATTCCTTGCTTTACACTCGGTTCGGAGTAGTGCTTATGGTTAACATCTATAACCGTGCTGAGATCTAGGGCTTTATTTATACCAATAATATATCTATGGAGACATCACTTACCGGGACAATCATCTCTATCGAGAGACCAAAAGATGCTGAGTAGGTGGATTCTCTAGTCGAATACGCACGCACAAGTCGCTCCAACCGCTGACATGTATCTGTGGCTGAATTAATTTACCAAATGCCTTGAGTCCCTGTCGCTGTGACTGACGCCGGGTCAATAGAACACTTTATTGGCCTACATACTCAGATGCGATTATCTCCATAATTTGTACCCAGTAAGATGGTAGACAAGCAAGATCGCCTTTGATAACATGGCGGTGTCCTCGGCTTTTGCCTCGGTTGAATTAGTGAAATATAGAAATTTGATTGGATTTCGGAGCCAATGTAATATAGAATGAAAGTTTGAAACCAAAGAGTTTGTATATATGTCCCAACCCGTATCATCACATATTTTGCATGACAGTTACCGCAACTGACTGATCTGTCAGAAACAACAGTCCCGAGGTTATGGGGAAATCACCGCGCGCGTAAGAAATGGGTGACCAAGGTCAATGAGGGTAAGGATAGCCCGCGGAATCACGCGACACAGTTAGCATTGGTTTCGATTTATCATCATTGGATATCAGCATTTTATATGACTCTTGGTCTTTTGATCTGCATACCTATATATAGCCGCTTCCTTCTATAAGCCTATAATATAAGTGGCTTCACTAAAGTATCTTTGTTATTTGCGGGCTATAAATAACCGTCCAATAAATTTGGGGGATAGTGCAGAATTTAGCTGCAGCCTAGAGTCGCATTGTGATTACTCTAGGCGCATGCAGGTCGTTCATGTAGCTCGAATTAGAAGAGTTATCGGGGCGGGGGCATTGAGTAGAACCACGCACGAAGATGCTAGGAGCAAGGGTTTAACATTTAAGGCTTGTAAACCCTAAACCCATTTGTTGTTCTGTACATCCAACATTCGATATGGTGTAAGTCGAGGTGACAACGGAAAAGCCATGACTGTGCGTGGTTTTGCCGGGTAGAACCGTGCCGTTCCCGTATAGCCTGTCTAGCAACATGGGATTATTGTCTAGAACTTCTTTAGGTAAACGCTTGTCGCGCATGTTTTCACAATGCTTCCAGTGATCTAAATGATACCAATTACGCTAGCTACCGCCGAAATCGCTTCCACGACAATAAACACGATCCTCCATGGAATTAAACTAGGAGCCTACTTCGAGGCCTAGTCTGCCACACAATTATCTCGAACGAAGCTCTAAATAGGGTCTAAGCAGCCATAAAAACACACTAGTACACTATTTTGATGTTACGAATGCGAAAGAGCTACTAGCAATATACTACTTCACTATTATAGAATTTGTTAGAATACTTTATCTATGGTCTGAGAGAGCCGATATCATTGCGTTAGAGACACTGGACTGGTATGGGAGTCGCGACAGGTTGAACCTAAAGTATGAACTCTGTTATTCGCTGTCAAGGCTGAGAATTCGAGTCTAGGCGGGCTTTTTTCTTTCGTGGCAATCTTACGAATAGCTTTTCCCACACAATGGGATTCGGTTGCTGATAAACTCTGTTTAGTTTCCGAAAGAGAAAAAGCGAGCGAAACCAAGTGCTCGAGTAAGTAGACTCACTGGAGATAATCTAGATATCATCCACAGCCCCAATGTGAGAAGCAAGGCCAACCCCGCGCAAGGGAGGTACCACCTCCAATCTGGGTTTGTCTCGAGCAAGTTTACGTTCATACCGAAGAGACTCTGTGAAAATCTGTCAGTGAATCCCTTGTCGCATACGATCCCACGCCCCGGGCTCAATTTCGTTGTTAACACGTACGGACACGAATGTAAGGGGGAGAAATAAGAACTGCATAACAATGATTCAGCATTTGTAGCGTAGCATGGGCTCATTTACGTTCTGGTTGAGCTTAGACTTACTGTGATCCGAGTGAGATGTATGATGCTCGTAGCCTCATTTTTAGAGATCCAAGCAAGCTCCTGTTGACTTTTGTATCAATATGAAGAAAAAAAGAGCTGTTTTTTATTGAAACTTACAAGTTGAAGAAGTTCTCGTCCAACTTGCTCCAGTCCATCCAGTGCTTGGATGGCAGAATTCTCAACACGGTCAATGATGAGACACACAGACCCGTCCAATTGTCCTTGTCCCCCCATAGTTTCATTCTCGAATTTTTGATCGTCGCAAACGTGTCGCAAGGTCCCGATATGGGACCTCAAGCATTTGCGGATCTGGGCTCGCGCACGCGCATTATCGGCTAGACTGTCAATGAATTTGGGGTCTCTTCCACCTTGGCTCACTTGCTTCTCTCGCTGATAAAGACAGTTAGCTACTCGAATAATATTTAGACACACTTGCCATCTCACCAGGCTGTCAATTTCTTCGCCAGCAGCCAAGCAAGCAGCGTTCCACTCTGATTCCAGATGCTTGAGAAAAAGTTGGAAACAGTGGTAGTTTGATTTAGGAATAATCCCATCCATAATCCCATCCGGCGTTTCATGATGAGGTAGCTTGCTGAAAAATATATTTTCTGTGGGCTCGTGTAATGTGACCCATGCGACCCCCCATGGTTGTCTACACTTTTCATGAACCTCACCGGAGACCATATATTGTGCAGGTGAGTGAATCAATATATAGGTGACTACAAAGTCTCCTGGGCTTTCGTGGATATAACAGGCATTTTTTGTCGCGGTTTCTGTGTCGTTTTTCACTCCAAGTATGTTTGGCAGTTTTGACCATAAGCCATCTTGTGCACAGAGGCTAAAAATCTATCAGCGACATTAATGCAAATATCAATACTGTACTAACAAAGCTTTGCGCTTATTTTTAGGCAGGGACCAATCCCATTGCGGCTCGAAAATTGGTTTGTGTTTGAACCCATCGTCTTTGGCTCTTTTGTTAATTCGAACCCAACACGGCCTCGTATCTTCGAGTTCCAACCAGTCGACCGACCGCACGTACTGGAGATCGGACATTGATCGAAGAAGTCGGGTTACAATTTTCTTGTGCTTCTTTATCAAGGCATGTTGTAGAGCTGTTTTGCCGGTGCGGTCCAGGACATTCGACAATGCCCCTGCCCATATCAAAATCTCCACAATTTCGTCATGGGCTTCTATACAAGCAATGTGCAAAGGTGTCCTCTTCTCTCGGCTTTTTCTTTCGGTGATCCAGTAATTGGTGCTAGAGCTGCTATGGGTAATCATTTTCTGGACCATATCCAGTGCTTTCGTCCCAAGTTCTTTTTCAAAGCGATGGAAGTTTTCAATAAAATAGTTCAACGAAAGGTCATGTTCTGTCTCGTTGATCAATAAAGAATAAACTTCCCAATGATCATTTGCCGCTGCCCATATTGCTGGGGTTCTAGCGCAAACATTCGGCTCTTTTTGGTTTTGGCCATCCAGGAGTGTCGAGTCTTGCTTTTGTAGGAAGTATCTTACGACTTCTTCATCACCATATTCAGCGGCCCAGGACAGCCAGGTACACCCCGTAGAATCTTTCAAATCTGGCTTATCAAGCAAATCTATCAGATCTGTGAGCTCAGAGGCCTGCGATTTGGAGTGCCGTGGCAAACCCCGAGCTCGGCTCTTCCATCTATCATTGAGGAACCACCAAAACCCCGTTTTTCCAGCACCGTCCTCCGCGTGAGGCTCAGCACCTTCACGAAGTAGCAAAGTCATAATCCTAACTTGCATAAAGCCCGCTGCGAGTGAGAAAGGTGTTCGCCTTTGTGGGTTTCGGTGATCAAGTTTGGCTTTCTTTCCTTCTCTAAGCAAGATAGAAGCAGCAAAGTAATTGTCCGTATGGATAGCCCATGCTAGTGGTGTTCGCCTCGAATTGTCATCATCCTCTTTTTCGATATCCGCTTTTGGTATCAGCTTTTTCATGATGTTCTCCATTCCACACTCTGTTGCCAATGACAATGCTGTCCTGCCTCTCTGGTATAGATCCACTTCGACTGGAATGAGTTTCGAGCTCAACAGCTGGTCAACTGCCTTCTCGTCCTTGAGGTCGAATGCGAGCAACAGGGGTGTTTTCCCCTCTTTGTTCACCAGATTGGGATTTGCGCCGTGTTCAAGAAGGCACCTGATGATATTTTCCCTTTCATTCTGAGGGCGATTGATATAACCTGCTCTCCAGGAATCCAGATCGCTCAAGGAATTCAGATCACTGGGTTTGTAGGACATCACTGCCAAATGCAACGGAGTACATTCCGTTATATCCTTTGGATTGAGTTCGGGATGCTCTTTATAGACGAGAATAGATACCATGCACGCGTCTGAACTCTTGATTGCCATTAAGAGCGGTGTGTGGCCATCATTGTCTTTCATTTGAACCAGAAGTCCCAGTTCTTCCAAAAGGTAAACAATTTCCAGTTCGCTTTGTTGCACTGCCAAATGAATGATTGTTGTGCCGTTTTCATCTGCTAGCCTCACTTCCGTTTTATCCCTTTCCAAGACCTCCTTGAAGAACTCGAGATCACTCGTCTGCTTCCATGCTTGCCACAAAGGTGACTGTGATATATCGCGGCCACAAAAGTTGATACTGAAATGTTGAATCGCAAGGAAGCGACGTAACTCAGCACGGAAATTCTTCGTCTGGCGTTCCTTGGAATTCTTCTCATCGGCTTTTGCCTTCTTTTCCTGAGATTGGAAATTTGCAAGGAATTCAAAATATAGGTCTTCCAGTTTATCTTGAGTTTGAAAGGAGTGGATTACAGCTTTTTCAGTCATTGTTAATGCTAGATTCTGGTTCCTAGCACAGTAATGATACTAAGGCGGCAATTAATGAAAGTCCTTGATGGTCAATGCTGCGATTAAAACTTCTACACTAAGAGGGGGTTACCCTGTATAAAAATTCTCTACTTCAACCGAGCTTCATCAGCAATGGCTAATTATTCTTGTGAGCTGGCTCTATTACGCTGTAGCCAGAGAAGCCAAGAAGCAGGCTCGTGCTTCAGGGGCTCCGTGCGTTGGGTCTCAGCGCCCAAAAGTCTAGTACGTAGCCTTGGGAATGATCAAAAAGGTGGCGAAGCTCAGTGACAAGGATTAGTACAAAAATCCCTCATTGGGCATCCATGCATAGAAGCGTGGAAAGATGAATATGAGAATGCGAACTAGTATCTCCCAATAAATTTGGAAATTGTAAAACAATACTAGTTGTCAGGCTAGTTCCTGTTGGTTAGACGAATTATTATAGGAGGGAAACCGTATAGTATTCTTCCTGCAGAGACTAATTCTTGTCCAGTCCAACTTCCAGGTGAGGCACTCTTGTGCTCTTCGGAAAGAGAATCACCCTACATAGATAAGTGGTGTTCTTCTTCTCTTTAGGAGTTCGTAAATTTAATGTCTGGGCCAATTTCTTGCAAATACTTATAGCGTTATTTTACAGCTGTCTAGCGACAACTTAAGCACAAAAGTCCCACTATCGGTACCTGCGAGGTAGTGAAAGCTTGCCTTGTCAAAAAAAGTTCCATACTTCAAATCTGTGCATTACTCCGGATCTAGAATAACTTTAGGCATTGAATTAGTCAATATTATTACTAACGAGACCTCGATGGAAGAAACTTGAATCGAAAAAGATAAAACCATAGCCATAGGAATTCACAACCTCAATTTAGGCTGATAATTCTAATATTAACATCGTGGGAAAACTTGTAGCACTATCTAGCACAATTCCTATAGGGACACCGATAACTATTGACACAACTCTCGTTATCGTATTGTAAACCTCTAGGATAGGCACTTAAACGGGCGATCTATATCAGATTAACTAAATCTTGCTTAACGAGTCTTAGCTTATACTTATAGGTATAAGGCCCTCCCTATAAATAGGACCCTAATATATAAAACTAGTTATAAAATTTGTGCTACTTAAGAACCTCGATTTTGCCCTTCGTAGAGAACTATAACCGGCTATTAACCCGTTTATCGTTCGTATTCTTATAAACGACTAACTTTAGACTACTAGTTTCGATTATTCTAGTTAGCGAATTAACTATCGGGGAGCTATCGTTTAATATTAGAAAAGTCTTTTTCGCTATAGATATATAGTTTAGAGTCGGAGTCCGCGGTAGCGTAGGTATTAGAGTAGCCGTTATACTACTAAATAATACCTTTCTAGATAGTTTCTTCGACTAAAAGACCTTAGGGAACGAGGTTATCTTAAAGTCGTATATAAGATCTCTTAGTTTATAAACGAATAGTAGACCCTCTACTAGTAAAATACAGACCGAGCCCCTATAGGATCCTAGTATATAGGTATAGCTATTATCTGTAGATCTATAGAAAATAATATATTAGTAATAAATATTGAGAAAATAGTGCTCGAAAAGAGCTGAGAAATAGATTAGATAACTTATCGCCCTCTAGGTAAGGGATAGTACTATCTTACCTCTAATCTTTATATTAGAGCATTCCTTCCTATTATCTATATCTATAAAGTTATATAGAGTATCCTCTATATTAAACCCTTAAATAAATAAATTTAGTATATCCTAAGAGTTAATAACGCCGGTATTATAACACGTTTTTACTAGACCGGCTATATCTTCTCAGAGGTGATAGGGGAAAATAGGAAGGAAAGGTTTAAAACAAAAACGATAAAGTAAAATATGTAAAATAGGAAGAAGTATAAATCAACGTATTAGATAGAAAAAACCATAAAGGATAAAAAACTAACTATACTAGGGGTTTTTCCCTATATTTATATTAAATGTATGGTTACATTTAAATTAAATCATGATTTCATATAGATCTAGATTTCTGATTTTAATAGTTTATAGATTTATAGATATAACATTAAAATAATAAGATTTAGATTTTAAATCTTAATTTAAATCTATAGATATAATATTGAAATAATAAGATTTAAATAGATATAACATTGAAATAATAAGATTTAAAGTCTGAATCTTAATTTAAAACATAATAGATGAAATCTAAAACTTATAATAATGCAAATTTGTGTTAAATTTGTATTTTTAATGCTTTTTGTATTTTTGTATTCCTTTATAGTATAATAAATATGATAATAATAAATATGATATATCTATATATACCCTGTTGGTATAATAGTGTATATATTATATTAGTAAGGCATACTATGGAGGGAAGAGATGCTATATTTATTTTACCGGTACTATGTAAGAGATCCTTAGATATACACTATACGGTAGAATTGTTAATATAGCCAGCCTCCTAGTATTATAATAAGATAATATAGATATTATAAAGATATTATAGATTATCTCAGATTTGCCTCCTAAGAGAGGTATAAAAATATACCTAATCTCTATTCTTAAAAAATGTAACTTACTTCTAAATTTATTTCTGGTCTCTATTATAACCCTATTTCCTATTTAGGATAAGTATAACCTATCTAATATATCTTATATAATCCTATTATATAAGATTATATAAGATTATATTCCCCTAATTAATTATAGTCTATACTAGACTATATTATATTATCTGCTAAATTGCTCACAAAGATTATATCTTTATAGGATATAAAAACGTATTAGAACTTAATATTCCTAATACTTCGATATATAAAGCGCTTATAGCTAATCTTCTAGCCTTTCTATAATGAGTATAAGCGAGCTAATATAGCCCTTTATAATAAAGAATAGCGTTAAATTAATTACTTTCTCCTTTATACCTAGCCGTTCTTCGATTTTATAGTTAAACTCTTAAAGATATTGTGAGCAATTTAGCAGATAATATAATATAGTCTAGTATAGACTATAATTGTTTAGGGGAATGTGATCTTATATAATCTTATGTAAGAGGATTATATAAGATATATTAGATAGGTTATACTTATCCTAAATAGGAAATAGGGTTATAATAGAGACCAGAAATAAATTCAGAAGTAAGTTACATTTTTGTAAGAATAGAGATCAGGTATGCTTTTATACCTCTCTTAGGAGGCAAATCTGAGATAATCTATGATATCTTCATGATATCGATATTATCTTATTATGATACTAGGAGGCTGGCTATATTAACAATTCTACCATATACTGTATATCTAAGGACCTCTTAGATAGTACCGGTAAATAAACTTAGCACCTCTTCCCTCTATAGTATGCCTTACTAATATAATATATACACTATTATACTAATATACCCCCGTAATCCTTATAATTATTATAAGGATTATAGTATATAGTGTATATAGCTATAAAGTCTCGTTAAAAACTAGTGTATGATTAAAACATTTTTAGGATAAAATATCATACTTAGAAAAGAGTGCTTTATAGCCTTCTTAGTCTTTATATATCATCTAGCTGAGCTAGATCTATATAAGACTTATATAAGGCATTATTGACATTCTTAGTCAAGAAATCAGCTAGCATATATTTAGAAGGTATTTAGGTTATATTAACCTTTCCTTCTAATATAGCTTGCCTTGTAAAATGGTATATAATTTTAATATGCTTTGATCGCTTATAAAATTCTGGATTCTTAGCTAATTTCTTAGCTGAATTACTATCAACTAAGATTGTAGGTATACTAGATATATACCCTAATTCTAGCTCTTTGTTTAAATAGTTAAATATATTAGCTAGATATATAGCTTCTTTAGTAGCTTCTTTTAGAGCTATATATTCAGCTTTACAGCTACTAAGTGCTATAGTTTTTTGTAGTTAAGAATTCTAGCTAATAGGATTATTTAATCCTATAGAGGGGCTTAGGCTAAATATATAGCCTGATGTAGATTTTCGTTAATCTATATCATTACCCTAATCAGAATCAGAATAGCCTTTTATATATAGGTCGTCGCCTAAGCACTTATATACTAATCCTAATTTAGGATATGCTAGTATATATTTCTATATCCTATTAAGGGCTATAAAATGCTTATTATTAGGATTGCTTATATATCTAGCATAGTATATAGTAGTAAAGGCTATATCTGGCCTAGTTTTTAAGGCTAAATAGAGTAAAGACCCTATTTGTTTCTGATAGTTATTAATATCACTAGGGCTTGCACTAGTGGTATTTTTCTTTAATTTTAGCCCCGGTTCTCCCGGTATTTTTATAGGCTTATAACTAGGATTATTTAATATAGAGAACTTATTTAATAGCTTCTCTATATAACCCTTTTAGTCTATATATAGTGTTTTTGTCTAGTAATTGATTTTAATATCATTACCTAGAAATATTAACACTATACCAATTTCTTCTATCTTTATATAGTGGCTAATTTTAGCTACTATATTTCTTATATAGCCCAAATCTTTATATATAACTAATATATTATTAACGTGATATATAAGTATACATTAATCTTTAGAGTTTATATATATCCCCTTATTATAAGGGAATACTCTAAAGTCAAATTTAGCTAATATTTTAGATAGGTATTTATACTAAAGTCTAGGA
>MLQL01000128.1:0-16569 GCA_002072365.1 Penicillium flavigenum | reverse complement strand
GTGGAAGTGTGGAGGGGAGGCGAAGCCGAGCGCGAGGCGCGAGGCCCGGGGGCACCTTCCCGGGGCCCCTAGGGCCGGGGGGCCTGGTGGAAGGCACTGTGGACAGAGGCCCCTCCGGTAGGGAAGCCGCTAGAGGGAGCCCCTCTACACGGGGGGAAGATATGGCGATTTTACTGATTCGCCAGTTCGCCAAGGGGGTGGTGGGCATCTCGGGGGGCCACTTGCGGGGGTGTCCGCGCCGGCGAGGTGACCGGAGGCGCGGCGGTGGGCTTGGGCGGGCACACTGGCCAGTTGGCGCGGGGTCGCATCGCGGTCCCCAGGTGCAATATATATATCATCAACACCGTGGTGGTGAGAGCCACTAGGAACATGGACCACCGGTCCGTCGATATATATATATATATATATACCCATACACATGCCCGGTCCCCCGAATGATAAGGGGCGGGGTACCCCCCGGGACCCCCGGGGCGGGGGCCTTCCGGGGGGCTCGCGCCCGAAGGCACGCCCGAAAGATCTATCACGTGACTTTACGACTTTTCAAACGACTAAGTACCCAAAATGTCACTCAGCTTTTCGAAAAAGTGGCCCACTTTGTATGGTGTTTTTGCCGTGCACGGAAAAACACATATCTTTGCGCGAATCTAATTTTTGAAATTGCACCACAACGCCGAGGGCTACAGCTCTCATTTTAATTGCAAGTTAATTGTAACTTCCGGCTTCATCTCCTGATACCAATTATATATTGGTGGACGGTATGGTAGCGCCAGGGAGCCAGTGGCCGCCTCTTTCAGGGGGCCGCGAAAATTCTGCACGCAACATCAACGAGCGCATTTTGGATGCCAACTACGACGTACGCCAGTTGCTGAATCATATCAGCAGTAACAACTCTGTCAAAGTCCCGAGACCGGTGTTGGAATACCTGAAGTCCATTCAGGAGCTCACCACTGATCTTATCAAGAACCCCATTGGCCAGGACTGGAAGCAGCAATTTGAGCAGCTGCGCCAGGAGACCAGCCAGATTAAACAAGACATTCATGCGGTGAGGATAGCGACTTCGGTAGCCAGCCCAAGTGCCCGAGTTAGATCGTACGCCGACGCCGCCAGGAATGCACCGCCGCCGACACACTTCCTGTCGAACCATGGCAGCATGTCCACAAACCCCGCATCGCCCTCCGACCTAGCCAAGGACCGGCAGATCATCGTCAAACTAGGTGACACTGATAGGGTACGACGCTTCCGGACCCTAACCTCGGCGGAGATCACCAAGGCAGCTGAGAAAGCGCGTATGAAGGGGGCGCGGGTTGACGCCGTAACAGTGGCTGCGGTTAAATTTGTCGCGGCAAAACAGCTGAAATCGGGAGATCTCTCGCTTACCCTACGCACTGCGAAGGAAGCAGAGATCATGAGGGTGCACCGAGACGTATGGGTGAGACATTTATGGAAAGGGTCGGAGGTGCGTTTGCCGAGCTGGGGGGTTGTCGTACACGACGTCAATGTACGATCTCTCGGTATCAACACGGCTACAGATATCAGGGAGCGTAAGGATGCAATTATAAAACAGCTACTCACTGAGAACCTGTTCGCATGGAGTGAGGCCGAGATCACGCAAATATCGTGGCTCGTCTTACCCGAGGGCAAGAAGTCCGGCTCTCTGATAATCGAGTTCGACTCACCACACACTGCTAACAAAGCAATCGATACCGGCACCCTCTGGGACTCAGAGGTCCTTACCACAGTCCTATACGACCGTGCTGCGCGTATACGCCAATGCCACAACTGTCAGAAATACGGACACATAGGAAACACCTGTTCCAACGAAACCAAGTGCGTCTTCTGCGCTGAGAAGCATCATTCTCGGGACTGCCAGCGTAAGAAAGATGCCACACTCAGCGAACGATCGTGCGCCAATTGCGGGGGCGCGCACAATGCGTGGTCGAAGCGGTGCCCCGACTACATACGAGAGATCGAGAGGGTGCAGGCTCTCGCACAGGCGAGAGAGAGGCACCACCGGGTGCCGGCATACCTCTCGAAGGTGGATAGCGAGGTGAGGACACTATCCACCAGCACGAGGGATGAGAGCCCTGGGGGTAGCGGCCCTAGGGCCTCGATGACAGAGAGCTCGTCCAAAATGCCAACCAAGACACCGAGCTCGGACCAAATATCACGACCAAGCCAGCAGGCGAGTTCAGGGCGACATGCAAGGCCAGATAAGCGGGGAACGAGCACCCACGCACGCACAAGCCGGGAGACCGAGGCATCTGTCCCTAGCAGTGCAGATGACATGGAGATAGACAGCGAAGCGCCAGCATGCACAACGTCAGCGGAAGGGCAGGATATCCAATCACAACATCAGCCCAAGGCAATTCGCTGTCAGAGAGGACGAAGCTGAGAGGATTGGCCAGTCGCTTCGCCAGTCTATCCATGCACCACCGGGCGTACAATCGGAGCCCCCAAGACGAAGGGCCCCGAGCAGGGCATCCACATCATCGTCGATTATAACGCGAAGCAAGGGATTCCTCGGAAGGGTGACACAGGCCAACAATGGCAAAACCCCGAAGAGAAGAAGGACCGAGTACGTTATACTTGACGAAGGCGATTCTGAACTGTCAGAAGTGAGGACGGTTAGCGAATACCAGCCATCTTCGGCACTCACACAGATGGACACCAATACGCCAATCCCAGCAAGGGAGACAGCGAGAGCACCAGGAAAAGAGAACAACATCTTCTCGCACGCCACACCGGCGCTATCACGCACACCGGCACCAAGAGGACGGAACAAACGTGCCATCGATAGCCAAATGTGCTTCGACACCGTGACGACACCGGAAATCAGCTTCACGAAGCGGACAAGCATGCACGAAGAAAGAACAACCCGTAGATCAGCCAAGAAACAAAGCCACGTCATACCCAATGAATAATACACCACTCACTATCATCCAATACAACACGCACCGGTCGAGAGACGTCGTCATGGTGGACTTCCTGGCAAAGCCGGGGGTTATCCAGGCAGATATTATTGCAGTGCAAGAACCATGGGAGAACCCATACAATGACACGACATACCACCCATTGAAACAGACACACGAGCTTCTCTTCCCGTCCAGTGCGGAGACAGGAAGCAGAGCGCGGGTGTGCATATATCTCTCGAAGAGAATTGGCACCAACTGGACGCACCATACACACAATGAATTCTGCCAGGAAGTGAGAATACAGACCGGGATCGGCGAGGTCAGCTTCTTCAATATATATAACAAGTGCGGCACCACCGGAACAGTGGAGCACCTCAGCAGACTGCTAGCTTGCAGACGGAAGCATACCATGATTGCCGGCGATTTCAACCTACACCACCCTGCCTGGGGTGGCATCGAAGCCACACAGGATCCAGGATCCGACAAGCTGGTTGAACTCTGCGACGAAGCAGATCTTGATCTATGGCTAGAACCCGGCACAGTTACGAGAGATCAAAATGGAGAGCAGACGACAATCGACTTATTTTTCGGCACCCCAGATCTCACCGAGAGATTGGTGGTGTGTGAACTGGCTCTAGACTGCCATGCAGACTCCGATCACCTCCCAATCCGTGTACTGCTCGACGTTAACCCCCAACCACCAGCGGAGACACAAAAGCGAAGACTATGGAAGGCCATGGATACCGAGAAATTCGACGTCTTCGTGGCTGACAATCTTCCACGCTCCCCCCCGGAAATGAGGGCCCCTCAGCAAATCGACAACGCGGTAAACCATCTGATCGAGATCGTACAGCGTGGTGTACAAGAATCAACACCATGGGCTAAGCCGAGTCCGCTCGCCAACCCGTCGTGGACGACGGAGTGCGGGGAAGCTGTCAAGCACTCCCGTCATACATTCCGCCGATACCTTGCGACACACAATAAGGAGGACTGGCAGACATACAAACTGGCTAGAAATCAAAAGGGGAGGGTCATCAAGGCTGCTCTTCGGCGTGGCTTCCGGAGCTTCGTCGAAGAAGCAGTAGACCAAGGCCCACAGGGGCTATGGAGAGTGGCTAAATGGGCCAGAAGCCGAGGCCAACAACAAGGAAGCACGATGCCGGCATTAAAGACAGCGGAGGGGGTTACAGATGCAGAGACTGATACGGAGAAAGTCAAACTGCTCCGTAAGGTGTTCTTCCCGCAGCCACCAGAAGCTGATCTCTCCGACATCCATCAGAACCCCAACCAAAGGACCCGGGTCCAATTCCAGATGCCACCGGTAAACGACACCGAATTGAGAGCCGCAATCAAGAAGGCGCCACCGAACAAAGCGCCTGGATACGACACACTGCCGAACAAGCTGTGGCAGGTACTAGCAGAACCAGGCTCACGATCGGAGAAGAGATTCGTTCCACTTCTCACTGCTATCTTCGACGCATGTGTTCAAATTGGGCATAACCCCCAGCACTTTCAAAGCTCTGTAACAGTGACGCTACGAAAAGCCGGCCCACGGGACTACCGAGTCCCGAAATCGTATAGGCCAGTCGCCTTGCTAAACACACTCGGTAAAGTCCTCGAAGCAGTCATTGCAACACGAATCGCATGGTGTGTGGAGGAATACAGTCTGCTCCCGAAAACGCACCTTGGAGGACGAAAGGGGGTCTCAGTTGATCATGCGATCCAGCTGATCCTTGGACGGGTACACCAGGCCTGGGGGGAAGGTAAGATAGCAAGCATGCTACTCCTCGATGTTGCCGGTGCGTATGATATGGTCTCACACGAGAGATTGCTATACAATATGCAACAACTAGGCCTGGATGCGCTTGTTCCATGGGTGCAATCGTTCCTTACCGGTAGGAACACACGAATCAAGCTGCCAAACGGCTACCTGAGTGAAGCATTTCTCACACCAACGGGGATCCCACAAGGCTCACCGATTTCGCCGATCCTTTTCCTCCTTTTCAATGCACCGCTAGTCCGCACGTATACACTACGAGGTCTACACTACGGGGAGAGCGAGGCATATGGATGGGTTGACGATGTGTGTATTCTGGCAGTGACAAACAGCTATGAAGAAAACATCAAGGTACTAGAGAAGGCACTACAAAGAGCGAGCGCTTGGGCGAAGAAACATGCCGCCAAGTTCGCACCCGATAAGTTCGAATTAATCCATTTCACCAATCCAAAAACTACCACCGTCACCACTACCACCAACCCAGGACCAACCGACGTATGGGAGGTCCCAGATGATCCGTCAGGACATGACGGCATGCCGGTTGTTATCCCAGGAGGCATACCAATCACCCTCGCACCCACCGAGACAGCTAGATACCTTGGGGTATGGCTCGACAAGCACCTCGACTTTACGACGCACCGCAAGAAAATGCTTGCGAAGGGGGCCGGGAGTCTTGAGGCACTTCGTGCAATCTCAGGTTCCACTTGGGGGTCATCATTGATCGCAATGCGGAAGGTATACCAGGCAGTCATCATTCCACAGATGCTATGGGGACTGTCTGCGTGGTACTGCCCAGCGGCCAAAGCAATGCCAAGGGGGGACCTTGACAAGCTCACAAACGAACTCACCAAAATACAGAAACGTGCGGCGATTTTGATCAGCGGTGCCTTCCGCGGAACAGCGGGAGCGGCACTTGACACAGAACTATTCATCACCCCAATCAAGTTACGAATTCAACAGATCGTCGAAGAGACAGCCATTCGAATCCTTACCGGCCCACAGTGGGCGTGCCCACAAACCACTAAAGAACCAAGGAAACCAGCACAAAGAAGACTCGGAGGGTGGTCTCCGACTGAGGCAATTGCACAAAAGAAGCCATTGCGACTACTTTTAGGAGAAAAATGGGAGGAAAAGCAAGCATTCGTGCTTGCTCCATGGGAAGCACCAATCCCTTGCTACATTGAGAACCAAGAAAGCTATCAACGTTCAAGGAAAACACATATCTTTGCGCGAATCAAACTTTTGAAATTGCACCACAACGCCGAGGGCTACAGCTCTCATTTTAATTGCAAGTTAATTGTAACTTCCGGCTCCATCTCCTGACACCAATTTTATATTGGTGGAAGGTATGGTAGCACCAGGAAGCCAGTGGCCGCCCCTCTCAGGGGGCCGCGAAAATTCTGCACGCAACATCAACGAGCGCATTTTGGATGCCAACTACGACGTACGCCAGTTGCTGAATCATATCAGCAGTAATAACTCTGTCAAAGTCCCGAGACCGGTGTTAGAATACCTGAAGTCCATTCAGGAGCTCACCACTGATCTGATCAAGAACCCAATTGGCCAGGACTGGAAGCAGCAATTCGAACAACTGCGCCAGGAAACCAGCCAGATTAAACAAGACATTCATGCAGTGAGGATTGCTTCTTCGAACGTTAGTGCCCCGAACAGAATTCGTTCTTACGTCGATGCTGTTAAAAATGCGCCGCCACCGACGCACTTTTTGTCCAGCCATGGATCGGCATCAACCAACCCCGCAACGCCCTCCGATCTCCTCCAGGACCGCCAGGTCATTGTCAAACTGGGTGATTCCGACGGCACCAAAGTGTTTCGTACCCGAACCCCTGCCGAAATCACAAAGCTTGCGGAAAAAGCGCGTGTAAAGGCGGCAAAAGCCACGTACGGGATAACTGTGGCATCGGCTAAGTTTGTCGCAGCCAGACAATTGAAATCGGGGGATATCTCGCTTAGCCTCCGCACTGCGAAGGAAGCAGAGATAATGCGATGCCACCGCGAGTGCTGGGTTAAATACCTATGGAAGGGATCGGAAGTGCGCTTGCCGAGCTGGGGGGTGGTCATACATGATGTTAATGTACGGTCTCTCGGTATTAACACGGCGGCCGGAATCGGAGAGCAAGGCCGGAAGCAGGGTATTATAAAGCAATTGCTCACTGAGAACCTGTTTAACTGGGGAGACAATGCAGAGATCACTCAGATCTCGTGGCTTGTCCTCCCAGAAGGCAAGAAATCCGGCTCCCTGATAGTCGAATTCACCTCACCGCACACTGCGAACAATGCAATCGACACCGGCACACTCTGGGACTCGGAGGTTCTTACCACGGTCTTGTACGACCGTGCTGCGCGCATACGCCAATGTCACAACTGTCAGAAATACGGACACATAGGAAACACCTGTTCCAACGAAACTAGGTGCGTCTTTTGCGCTGAGAAACATCACTCTCGGGACTGTCAGCGGAAGAAAGACGCCACACTCAGTGAACGAAAGTGCGCCAATTGCGGGGGCGCACACAACGGATGGTCGAAGCGGTGCCCCGACTTCATCAGAGAGATCGAGAGGGTGCAGACTCTCGCACAGACGAGAGAGAGGCACCACCGGGTGCCGGCATATCTCTCGATGGCTGCCGAAGGGACGCAGGCAGCCATAACAGAGGGATCTGGGAGTTCAGGGGGTAGCGGCCCCGGGACTTCCACAAAGGAGAGCTCCAGAAATGGGAGACAAAGCCTGACAAAGGCGTCAAACAGCACACCAAGCTCAGGCCAACCGGCGAGCAGCAACAAGGGACCAGCATCGGAGGACACTGAGATGCAGGAAGCCCAGGAGCCCCAACCAGAGGACACACCGGCAACGGCCGCCTTTATAGTGGGGGACACCGAAGCAAGCGCAATTGGAGAAGCGATCCGCCAGTCGGCACAAAGGCCAGCAAGGGGAGTTGATCGATCAATTCATACACCGGTAGAGACACGCTCTGAACCTCCAAGGCGCAGAGCACCTAGCCGGGCGTCAACATCATCGTCAACTGCAACCAGAAGCAAAGGTCTAATCAGATCTGTACTTGATACAGGCAAAGTACAGAAACGAGCAAGAGACGAAGCGTACGTTCTCGAGGATGAAGAAGCAGAATTGCCGGGTACGCCATCATCATCGGCGCCGGCCACGTCGGCCAGTGAATACCAGCCATCGGTACTATCCCGCACCAGTGGAAATAGACGTATCTCAACCGGCAAGCACAGGGCCACCGGCAAGGAGAACGCCATCTTCAAGAACAACGCGTCAGCACATACACCAGGCCCCCGGGGCAAGAATAAACGTACCCTCGACGACCAGGTGAACCTCACAATGTCGGCCCTGTCGGTAAAGTCCACCAACAGAGCAGGCATACAAGAGGAGAGAAGGACCCGCCAATTCACCAAGAAACAAACCGAGATAACCTCCAATGAATAATACACCATTCACCATCATCCAATATAACACGCACCGGTCGAGAGACGTCGTCATAGCGGACTTCCTAACAAAGCCGGGGGTTATCCAGGCAGATATTATTGCAGTGCAAGAACCATGGGAGAACCCATACAATGACACGACATACCACCCACTGAAACAGACGCACGAGCTTCTCTTCCCGTCCAGTGCGGAGACGGGGAGCAGAGCAAGGGTGTGTATATATATCTCCAAGAACTTGACCGGGTGGACACACTATGCACATAGTGAGTTCTGTCAGGAAGTGAGATTGCGAACCAGAGCTGGCGAGATCTGCTTCTTCAATATATACAACGAGTGCGGGACCACCGGCACTGTGGAGCTCCTTAGCAAACTGCTAGAGGGCAGCAGAAGACAGATCATGATTGCTGGAGACTTCAACCTCCATCACCCTGCGTGGGGAGGCATTGAAGCCGCTCAGGACTTGGGTGCCGATAGGCTCATTGAGCTCTGTGACGAAACAGACCTTGATCTATGGCTGGAACCTGGGACTGTCACAAGGGATCAAAACAGAGAGCAAACGACAATCGATTTGTTCTTCGGCACGCCGGGTCTCACCGAGAGATTAGTGGTGTGCGAGCTAGCCCTGGATTGTCATGCAGATTCAGATCATTTGCCAGTCCGTACACTGATCGACATCAACGCGTCTACAACACCGGCGGAGGCACAGAAACGAAGGCTTTGGAAGGCCATGGACGCCGAGAAATTCGACATCTTTGTGGCTGACAATCTCCCAACGCCGCCACAGTTAACCACCCCCCGACAAATCGACGACGTAGTAAATCATCTGATCGAGATAGTGCAACGTGGTGTACAAGAATCGACGCCGTGGGCTAAACCGAGCCCGCACGCCAACCCATCGTGGACGAAGGAATGCGGGGAAGCTGTCAAGCACTCCCGTCGTATGTTCCGTAAATACATTGCGTCACATAATGAGGAGGACTGGCAGACATATAAACTGGCTAGGAACCAAAAGGGGAAGGTCATCAAGGCTGCTCTTCGACGTGGCTTCCGGAGCTTTATCGAAGAGGCAGTGGACCAAGGCCCCCAAGGACTATGGAGAGTCGCGAAGTGGGCCAGGAACCGAGGCCAACAACAAGGAGGCACCATGCCGGCGTTGAAAACTACAGAGGGGGGCTCCGCAGAAACCGACGCAGCAAAGGTGGACATACTCCGTAAAGTGTTCTTTCCCCTACCGCCAGAAGCAGATCTCTCAGATCTACAGCGAAGCTCCCAGAATCAGAGGAACCAGATCCAGGTACCGCCGGTCACCGATACCGAAGTGAGAGCTGCAATACGGAGAGCACCACCAGATAAAGCACCAGGGTACGACACAATACCCAACAAGTTGTGGAGAATCCTCGCAGGAATAGGCTCAGGATCCAGATCGGAAGCGAGATTTATCCCGCTTCTAACTGCTATTTTCGGAGCTTGCCTACGTGTCGGGCACAACCCAACACACTTCCAGACATCCGTTACCGTCACATTGAGAAAGGCAGGACCACGGGACTACCGGCTACCGAAGTCGTATAGACCGGTCGCGCTATTGAACACATTTGGGAAGATCCTCGAAGCGGTCGTTGCCAACCGAATATTTCTTATCTTTGCGCGAATCAAATTTTTGAAATTGCACCACAACGCCGAGGGCTACAGCTCTAATTTTAATTGCAAGTTAATTGTAACTTCCGGCTCCATCTCCTGATACCAATTTTATATTGGTAGACGGTATGGTAGCGCCAGGGAGCCAGTGGCCGCCCCTTTCAGGGGGCCGCGAAAATTCTGCACGTAACATCAACGAGCGCATTTTGGATGCCAACTACGACGTACGCCAGTTGCTGAATCATATCAGCAGTAATAACTCTGTCAAAGTCCCAAGACCGGTGTTGGAATACCTGAAGTCCGTTCAGGAGCTCACCACTGATCTCATCAAGAACCCCATTGGCCAGGACTGGAAGCAGCAATTTGAGCAGCTGCGCCAGGAGACCAGCCAAATCAAACAGGACATCCATGCGGTGAGGATAGCGACAGCGACAGGTGCCGGGCCAAGTACCCGAGTCAGATCATATGTTGACGCCGTGAAAAATGCGCCGCCGCCGACGCACTTTCTATCCAGCCATGGATCGACATCGACTAACCCCGCATCGCCTTCCGATCTCCTCCAAGACCGTCAGGTCATCGTCAAATTGGGTGATTCCGATGGCGTTAAGCGCTTCCGCACACAGACCCCGGCTGAGATCACCAAAACAGCCGAAAAGGCTAGAGTGAAGGCAGCCAAGGAGGTAGATGGATTGACGATGGCGTCGGCGAAATTTGTTGCAGCCAGGCAATTGAAATCCGGTGATCTCTCGCTAAGTCTGCGGACTGCGAAGGAGGCAGAGATTATGAGGTGCCACCGTCAGGTCTGGGTGAAGCATCTGTGGAAGGGATCGGAGGTGCGGCTGCCGAGCTGGGGGGTGGTCATACATGATGTCAATGTACGGTCTCTCGGTATTAACACGGCGGCCGGAATCGGAGACCAGGGCCGGAAGCAGGGTATCATAAAGCAATTGCTCACTGAAAACCTGTTTAACTGGGGAGACAAGGCAGAGATCACTCAGATCTCGTGGCTTGTCCTCCCAGAAGGCAAGAAATCCGGCTCCCTGATCGTTGAATTCACCTCACCGCATACTGCGAACAATGCAATCGACACCGGTGCTCTCTGGGACTCGGAGGTCCTTACCACGGTCTTATATGACCGTGCTGCGCGTATACGCCAGTGTCACAACTGTCAGAAATACGGACACATAGGAAACACCTGTTCTAATGAAACCAAGTGTGTCTTTTGCGCTGAGAAGCATCATTCTCGAGACTGCCAGCGTAAGAAAGACGCCACACTTAGTGAACGAAAGTGCGCCAACTGCGGGGGCGCACACAACGGATGGTCGAAGCGGTGCCCCGACTTCATCAGAGAGATTGAGAGGGTGCAAGCCCTTGCCCAGGCAAGGGAGAGGCATCACCGGGTGCCAGCATACCTCTCGATAAAGGACACCGGGCCGGGGACTCTGGCATCCACAACCACAGGGGAAGGAGACTTAGGAGGTAGCGGCTCCGGGGTTTCCATGGCGGAGGATGGCCCACAGAGCCCATCGAGGCTATCAACTGGCAGGCCACTAACTAGTAGGCCGTCAACTAGCAGGCTGTCTGCTAAAACGACAAACTCGAGAAAGGACGCTCGCTCCACTACAAGCGAGAAGGAATCCAATACAGCAGACGCTATGGAAGTCGACAGCATTGAAGTATCAGAGGACGCTCGGGAAACACAGTCCCGAGACAAACAACAGGGCCGTATTCACCAAGATATAGCCCTCCAGACCCAGAGGAGCCCCGACTTCACAGCTGGAAGAGCAAGTAAAATCGGGGACTCCCTTCGCCAGTCTATCTACGCCCCGACAGAGGTGCGCTCGGAACCACCGAGGCGTAGAGCACCGAGCAGGGTATCCACATCGTCATCGATGGTGACGAGAAGCAAGGACACCCTTAGCAATGTGCTCCAGGCCAATAAGAAACCGCGAACAGGGCTGATGATTCCCGAGGACGAGGACGCAGACCCTATAACCGTGATAGCGTCATCATCAGTCGCAGCTAGAACGGTTAGCGCGTATCAGCCCTCGATCCTATCGCAGGTTAGCAATAACCATAAGCGAACGGCTAGAACGAGGCCACAGAACGCACCCGGCAAGGAGAACATGCCTATCTTCAGCTATGATAAACCAACACGCACACCAGGCCCGAGGGGCCGGAACAAGCGCACCCACGACGATCAGGTTGATCTCACAATAACAGAACCATCTGTCAGATTTACCAGCCGTGCGGACCTCCAAGATGAGAGAAGAACCCGCCAGTACACTAGGAAACATGCCAACAACCAGACTCATGAGTAGGAAACCACTTACCATTATCCAATACAACACGCACCGGTCGAGAGATGCCGTCATGGCGGACTTTTTGACGAAGCCAGAGGTCTCCAAGGCGGACATGATTGCAGTGCAAGAACCATGGGAAAACCCATACAACGACACCACATACCACCCATTGAAACAGACGCATGAACTGCTCTTCCCGGCCAGCGCGGAGACGGGAGGGAGAGCGAGAGTGTGTATATATATCTCCAAGACGTTGGCCGGTTGGACACACTATGCACATAGTGAATTCTGCCAGGAAGTGAGGATCCAAACCGGCCTTGGCGAGGTCTGCTTCTTCAACATATATAACGAGTGTGGCACCACCGGTACTGTGGAGCAGCTCGGCGTATTATTGGAAGGCAGACGGCATGTCATACTTGCCGGCGATTTCAATCTCCACCACCCCGCCTGGGGAGGTATTGAGGCCACACAAGATCTAGGCTCTGATAGGCTTATTGAGCTCTGCGATGAAGCAGATTTAGACCTCTGGTTGGAACCTGGTACAATCACGAGAGATCAAAATGGTGTACAAACCACGATTGATTTGCTCTTCGGCACGCCGGCTCTGACAGAGAGATTGGTGGTATGTGAACTGGCTTTGGATTGTCACGCTGACTCCGATCATCTCCCGATTCGCGCGCTACTCGATGTCGACACAGTGCCGCTTGTTGAGGCGAAGAGAAGGCTTTGGAAGGCTATGGACACTGAGAAATTCGACGTGTTTGTGGCGGACAATCTCCCAATGCCGCCGCAATTGACGACCCCCCGACAAATCGACGACGTAGTCGACCACCTGATCGACATCGTACAACGAGGGGTTCACGAATCGACACCATGGGCTAGACCAAGCCCTCTCGCCAGTCCATCGTGGACTAAGGAGTGCGGGGAAGCCGTCAAGCACTCTCGCCGTATGTTCCGCCGGTATCTTGCCACACACAGTGAGGAGGACTGGGAGACATACAAACTGGCTAGGAATCAGAAGGGGAAGGTGATCAAAGCCGCTCTCCGGCGTGGCTTCCGGAACTTCATTGAAGAAGCCGTGGATCAGGGCCCCCAGGGGCTGTGGAGAGTGGCTAAATGGGCCAGAAACAGGGGCCAGCAGCAGGGGAGTACGATGCCAGTACTAAGAACAGCTGAAGGAGGGGCTGCAGAGACAGACGAAGAGAAGGTAAATCTACTCCGTAAGGTATTCTTCCCGCAGCCACCGGAAGCAGATCTCTCCGACATACAACACAGCCACGCCAGCCATCGAGAGCAGTACCAGCTTCCACCGGTAAGCGACACCGAAGTGAGAGCTGCAATCAAGAAGGCGCCACCAGATAAAGCACCTGGATACGACACACTACCGAATAAACTATGGCGAGTCCTCGCAGGGACGGGTCCAAAATCCAAGTCAGAAGAGAGATTTATCCCATTTCTCACTACGATTTTTGACGCCTGCATTCGAATCGGCTATAACCCCCAACACTTTCAAACCTCAGTCACAGTGACACTACGAAAAGCCGGCCCACGAGACTACCGAGTCCCTAAATCGTACCGGCCAGTTGCATTGCTAAACACACTCGGCAAGATCCTCGAAGCAGTCATAGCTACGCGAATTGCGTGGCTTGTTGAAGAACACAAACTGCTCCCGGATACACACCCTGGGGGACGGAAAGGGGTATCCGTCGACCATGCAATCCAGCTGATTCTCGGGAGAGTCCACCAGGCGTGGGGGGAAGGCAAAACTGCAAGCATGCTTCTCCTAGACGTGGCTGGCGCATACGATATGGTGTCTCACGAGAGATTGCTACACAATATGCGACAAATGGGACTTGGTTCGCTTACGTCCTGGGTACAGTCATTCCTTACTGGCCGGAGCACGCGAATCAAGCTACCGAATGGCTATCTCAGTGAAGCATTTCCTACACCAACTGGCATCCCACAGGGCTCGCCAATCTCGCCGATCCTCTTCCTCCTCTTTAACGCACCGCTTGTACGTGCCTGTACACTACGGGGTCTACACTATGGGGAGAGCGAGGCATATGGATGGGTTGACGATGTATGCATTCTGGCAGTGTCAAACAGCTATGAAGAAAACATCAAGTTGCTAGAGAAGGCACTACAGAGAGCGAGCACCTGGGCGAAGAAACATGCCGCCAAGTTCGCACCCGACAAATTTGAACTGATCCATTTCAATAATCCAAAGCCCACCACTAATCCAAAACCGACCACCACCACCGATCTAAAACCAACCGACATCTGGGAGGTCCCAGATGACCCGTTAGGACATGACAACATGCCGATTATTATCCCAGGAGATACGCCAATCATCCTCACACCCACCGAAACAGCTAAATACCTTGGTGTGTGGCTCGACAAACACCTCAATTTCACAACACATCGGAAGAAAATGCTTGCGAAGGGAGCCGGAAATCTGGAAGCGCTCCGCGGAATCTCAGGGTCCACTTGGGGGTCATCATTGATCGCTATGCGGAAGGTATACCAGGCAGTTATCATTCCACAGATGCTATGGGGACTGTCTGCGTGGTACTGCCCGGCAGCCAGAGCAATGCCAAGGAGGGACCTCGACAAGCTCACAAATGAACTAACAAAGGTACAAAAACGTGCGGCGGTCCTGATCAGCGGTGCATTCCGGGGAACAGCAGGAGCAGCACTCGATGCAGAACTATTTATCACCCCAATCAAACTACGACTACAGCAGGTCGTCGAAGAAACAGCGATAAGAATTCTCACCGGCCCGCAATGGGCCTGCCCACAAACGGCTAAAGAAGCCAGGAAACCAACTCAAAGAAGACTCGGAGGGTGGGCTCCAACCGAGGCAATTTCACAAAAGAAGCCGCTACGCCTACAACCGACGGAACAATGGGAACAGAAGCGTGCATTTGTCCTTGCACCATGGGAGACGAGAATCCCATGCTTCATTGAGAATCAAGAAGCTGCATTGGAAACCTATAACAGCATCTATAAAGAAGCAATTTGTAACAAGCAAAATAAAACCACTCTGGTTTTCACAGATGGGAGCGGGTTCGCAGGGCACATTGGCGCATCAATGGCCAGCCTTCAACATGGAGTGACATCACAAAGACGGTATCTTGGAACGGACTCCCAGTCCACAGTGTACGCTGCCGAGCTCAGCGGCATTGAGATGGCACTCGCCCAAGCCAAGGAGGAAAACGAGGGACAGAGCGAAATTGAACAACAACAGGCTCGAGAAGTGATCATTTTCTCTGACAGCCAGGCTGCCATACAGGCAGTGCGAAACCCACAGCGACCGTCTGGCCAGTACGTGCTTGCACTGATATATAACCACGTGCGGGCCATTCAATCGCAAACCCAAGGACCAACGAATATCACCATTAGGTGGATCCCTGCACACGTTGGTGTAGACGGCAATGAATTTGCCGACGAGGAAGCGAAAGGTGCAGCGCTTCTTGGTGCGGGGATGGGAGTTGCGACCGAGCCGGACAAACCGATAATCCGCCTCGCCGCAGCTGCCAAGAGAGCGGTACGCCAGCGAATCAGAGAGCGGTGGGAGAAGCAGTGGGAGCGGGAGACGACTTCCGCACCCACCAAGCGCTTGGTGCAGGCGCCGAACAAGAAGACACTTCGTTTATACGAAGGTCTGTCGAAGCCACAATGTGCAATCCTGATTCAGATGCGCACAATGAGGATCGGGCTTCGACACTTCTTGTTCAAAATCAAGGCAGTCGAAACAGACCGGTGTAGTTGTGACGAAGGCTCGCAGACACCAAAACACATTCTTATGCAGTGTCCGCAATACGCCATGCAGCGTACGAAACTGCGGGAGCAATTGTGGGATATTGGGATCAGCGAGATGGATTACGACAAGATTGTGTCGAACCCGCAGGCCACCCGCTACGTGGTCAACTTTATGCACCGAACAGGTCTCCTCCAACAGTTTCAACACGTGGGAATCGAGGAGGACGACGACGACGACGAACCGACAGGCCTCGCGGCAATGGATCTAGGTGTGGAAGACGATGGGTATTAGCCAATGACGAAAGTGAAGCTGTGGAACGAGAAACTCAGCCAGAGTCGACGAACATGCCAATCAACAACTGGCCAGGACAACGTCACCATCAATTGAAACCGAGGCAGGGGGAGGATACAGAGATAAGAAGTGAGAAGTGAGAAGTGGAAGACGGAGAGATGGAGGGTGCACTCCATGACAATCTTTATATATTTCTTATGTATGGGTATGGGTTTGTGGGTTTACGGGTTACAGGCAGGAATGGGCTGATTCCACACTCTTTACGATCAGCATCTGCATACTCTTGGGATGCACTATACCTGGTGGTCCCAACTCGGCGTTTGGGCTCGAGTTCTTGCTTCAGTTGGATGAAGCGCCTGCATAGTCATACGCAACTAGTTAGACTGCAACAGGTTAATTGAACTTTGATTGATTGATTGATTGAT
>MLQL01000127.1:0-16689 GCA_002072365.1 Penicillium flavigenum | reverse complement strand
TGCGAAGCACTTTTTTACATACACAGGGCTCATTGGCTGTGAGGGAGCGCAAGTCTTACATCGCTGGGCTCGTGGCAGCGACAGCCGTGGTCATGGAAGCTCTCAAGCCCGTAGGCACGAGAGGGGCACCATGACACATCGGAGTGTGAGGACCGGAGTCCTGATTTTTTTTGGGCTGGGAATCCGGCTCCTTTTATATTTTTTCGGCTACGTCTCTACCAAGGAACCAGTTGCGCAGTTGGTAGCGATAACCACTGTCTCGTTATTATCGTTGAAGACATTTGAAGAACGTTGAAATGGTGTTAGCAGACTTTGTGGCCTACAGACTCAAGTTTCAACCTGGATTCATTGCTTTCAAAAACCTGCGTTCAGTATGGTGAACCACTCTTTCGACTGTTGAAAAGACAGTGATACCGCAAGGATATGATTCTCACATATCATTGAATTTGCAATTAAATCGCTCAACGCTGTGGCAGACTGACTACTCTGCCCGTTTTGACCATGGTCACTAGCCACGGTCACCGTCTTTTTCATGAGGGTTGAAGTGCTTCAACAGGTGCCGCAATAATGGGGTGGAGACTTTGTGTACCCGTGGTTGGCCATAAGACGTGCCTCCCATTGATCCCTCTACAATCCCCTTTGCCTAGCCTCGCGCTAACGGTACTTTCTGTGTTTCTCGCAACCAACTGATGTTGCCTCTACTAATACTTCTGCTACCTGTCGGTACAGATACTATGAACATACTCCCAAATCCAGAGTATTGGCTGTTTTCCTTTGGCAGAGAATCAAAAGTCGAGACCTTGTTGGAAAGCCTAGAATAGAAACCCGAGTCTAGGTGCCAGGACAATGAAGTGAGTTATTTCAGCTCCCATGGCTCACGAGCTAAGGTTTCGTGATCGCCACCCCCTCGCAAGATTGCAACGCTACTATCACACACCGACGAGAACCTGGACACAAATAAGACCGGGCGGACCAATTAAACACCACACGTTAATTTAGACAGACGCAGGTACGGTTCTGCGATGCAGATCTTAGCGACGACCCACGGGATAGTAGATCAAGGAGGTTCTATTTGTGGCCCGGAGAGAAACTGGAAGAATTGCCAAGGTCCAGACATGATCCACAATCCCAAAGTTTTCGGCCATCAGTGCCCGATGACTCGGGGCTTTTTTGCTTAAGGGGTGCTGCTGGGGCAGGTGAGTATTTGGAATATCACACTGACTTTGGCGATAGAGTGGAAGGCTAAACCCCGACCCGTGGTTGTGTTCTTTTGTGTTCTCTTGGTCGTAGTCACGAGAAAGTAAGTTCCCCTGTCAAGTGGCAAGCAGAACTCTGCCTATCTGGTCTGTAGAACGTTCTAGAAGCTATGTATCTCCTCCTGCGCCAAGCTTTCCCTGATAACTATACCCTCTTCAAGCCCAACACTTCCTCTCCATATGCCATATTCGATCGCCAGTCTGATACCTCTAGCAGATGGCTTGTAGAAATAATGCCAGTGGATCACATGAGCTTACGTACATATCTCCGGTTTTTGAACTAAAGCCGAGAATCCGATTGGCTCCCGGGTGTTGATGTTGTGGGCCGGCCCACCTGCGGCACCTAAACTGTATTCCAAGCACCCTGCGCGTCTCGATAATGACGCTGAATGTAGAGTATCTTCTAATAAAATATTGCCCTTTCCCGATATCCTACATATGATCAGACTGAGATTTTGTTGATCCTGCTCCGGACCTCTTTTCTTTTGGGCTAGCAACCTACAAAGCAAGTGTAGCAGAGGCTGGTAGATAAGCTTTCCATGAGGATCATTCGTGACAGCCGCATCCTCTCACTGAGCGAGCATTTCCATGGCTTATCGAACTTTATTTCCGGGGTTCGGCGATCGATCGACGATCCCGGTAATGTTCCATGATCTCTGGGGTACTAACTCTTGCCAAACTATAACCTTGGTACTCCCTCGCTATTGTCATAATTCCAAGGGATGGTGCTTGTTTATATTTGTTAATATGTGAATTCGTACGTACAATAATCAAGCAGCAGCTTGATTCTCTGTTCGTAGGTACATCCAACAACACTAATTCATCGAGGTAGTTGTTATTGCTGCTTCGAGATCGCGATGTAGCACAGATACCGACGAACTGCCGGTAGCATGGATGTTCCGCTCCTCGGTATCTCAGCTTCCTGGCTACACAGACACGATGTACATAGTCCCAAATCTGCGACGAAGATCCTGTTTCTTGACGCCGTGAAGGACGGAGTAATGGCATCGCGCGGCCTGTGATGTAAGATTAGCTTGTAGTAAAAGGTGGATGGATATTAGTTAATACCTGGTCTCGAATACTTCGTCTTTGCTGACTCAATGCTGTCGATATGGCTGGGCTAGGTCCTTAGGATTGTGTGCAAACATTTCTCAATATTACTTTACGCCGGCCTTCTGCTTGGGAGATTCCCTAACGAAACTCTACGGCCGACTGACCGACAAGTTCCTGCTCGGTCTTGATGGGCCGCATGCTTAGGCGATCCGGAACCAGTGCGCCGTTACTTGCGCAGAATATGGTACATTTTCCCTTGCAGACTCAACGCTTCGGTCCACCTGATATTGTTCATAATATGTGTGAGAGGGCTTTCCACAGCAGTGCCCGATGAGCGTCCAGCCAGGGGAGAAGGTGCTTTTCCTCCCATACTTCCCACGCCACCTCGCTCCGAGGGTCCATATCGCATGAACTAAAAGTAACCAGAATAGACCTTTTCGGACAATAGCACGACTTGTGCCCCTGATAGAAGGGAAAAGTGAGCCTAAATCCTCTCCAGGTCCCACTAAAAAGCTAAGTATCTTTGGTTCACTGCAAGCTTCTAAAGGTTCAATAACATTACCCATGAACCATTCTGGGGAGTCGGTTCGGTGAGACTGAACTGTGAATTATTGATTCCATATTTCAGGCTCCCCCAGGCCATCAGTGTTGAAACAATCCCTAGCTATAAGAACGCCTAACTGTCAATTTCGTACTCCTGGAAATTGTTCTTGAATGTAATTACTGTACGTCAAAATACAAAGCACTGAATTCCCAGACCAAGCCCCACCGGGTACTAAATAATGTAACCTCAAACAGACTTTAGAGGCAAAACTTGCCTTCCTACAAAGTTTATTTCCCTAAAGTGTAATGAATCTCATGACTGATTGGTTGCCAAATTAAGCGACAATTGTGGTAATTACGGATGTAAGATAGTGGGCCTTGCAAACCCTGATCGCAACCTCCGGTTTGGAGAACGATCTCTTCATATCAGCCTGTGCGACTTCTCCTGTAACATCTGGCTGGGAGAACTCATTATCTCATCTTGACACAGATCCAACTATGGGGAGAATGCGAAAAATCCCGTTCACTGGTCAACGACAAAGCTTTCGGAGCCGATTACAACGTGCACTGTCCCTGTCATCCTCCGGGTCCGAGAATATCTGGAGTCCGCCAGGGTCAGCGGAAGGTGATACCACGGAGGAAGAGTCTTCTTTGCAGGAGAATGGCTCCTTTGGCATCCACCACAACGACATCGCAGTGGAGGATGGCCAGGAAAGTCCTCCACACACCTGGAGTATGGGCCCGAGACCAGAAGAAGAACTGGAACAACCCGGACAGGCTAATCTCGCGGAGGACTGCAATATGATCGCCTTACAATGTGCCGCAGAGTGAGTGCGAATTCGCCCTCTTATAATAATGTTTTGTGATACGTCTGCTTACAACAATTAGACTAGATATCCGAACGAAGTTAGTTATGCGACTCACCAGAGAACGAACAAAGGCTGACTTTCCCCAGGCTCATGCAAAAATTATTGGATAATTCTAACAGCTGGATTGCAACTATTCGCAGTGACCTGGAGGACATCCGCAGTCGGTTGGCGGTCATGGAGACAGCTATGGAGATGATGGCCAATGAGGGGAAGAACAGTACTACAGAGGATAATGCAACTAGGCGAACCCTTCGGTCGCAGCAGTGATCCGGATCGAAATATGATGTGGTTGTGGAATATATCCCAGAGCCTGTTGTCAGCCTTGTTACTGTAGCTGAGGTATCACCATCGCATTGTGCTTCGCGACCAATCATATCTCACTGGGGCAGACTGGAAGCTGTAACTAACCGTAAGGCTGCGGAAAGTAGACAAATATTTACTATAATTCCGGTGTAACAAACTGAGTTCCTTGGGACGAATTCTCTGGCCTCGCCAGTGACAGTTGTAAACTGATTCATGCCATTAAGGTTTCTTGAGCGCCTGGGTATCATTTTATCGACTACCCTCTCCCTGGCCCACTGGACCCTCACGTCCACATTCAGTGGTGGATCAATTTGAGATATAGATTGGCTGTCGTACGCTTGGTAGAGTATTCCAAATCTCATGACCCGCGGATAGCCCGATCAATTGAGTTTCGGCCACTGTGGGCGGACCAGAAAAATACCGTAGTTCTGACCAGCGTAGTAGGCTGTCGACTGGGATTATTTTGGCGGGGAAATCCATGTGCCAGAGAAGCGCCAAGAAAACAGCCAATCTCTTGATGAATGTCGCGAGTCACATTGCCTATCAAATACTGGGTGGGGACCACGGTCATGATCGGTCAGATTCGGTTGCTTCCGACGGATCAGCGCATCATCTCCCCGGGCTGTGGGCCCTGCCGCTAACCACATTCAGCGGCCATGGAACATTCTCTCTGCCTTCCAAGCTGCGCTTGGCGGAGCGAGTATAATCGTCAAGGATTTACGTCAATATTCTTTTCACGGCAGAACACCGGACACCAACCTTTTTTTTTCTATTTTTACTGTTGTGATAGGATGGCGGTGGCGTTACTGAAGATCATTTCATGAGCTATCTACCTGCGTGGCATTATGTAAACCGACTAGCCAGTTCCTCCATAGTAAAGCCCGGGCCGTCGCAAACCCTGGATCTGTCATCCCTCACACAAGTGATTAATATTGGTTGCTTGAAACTGGCGCCTCCTGAGTTACAAGCGGATAATCACTCGAAGCTGAAAACCCAGGTAGGGCATTGTGACCTAGAGTGCCAAGCGGGCCGTCCTGCTCGGGCCAACCTCCATGGAACTCTCCGGAACTCGGCAAGTAGGATGCCAGTCTACGGTTCTGGAGGGCGTCGATCGTGTTCCAGAACCGAGTGGTCGCCGATACCAGCTCGCCATGTGTTTGATGCAACACAGGCTGAATATCGTGCCACGAGACAAGGCCCTGCATGGTGGCGTGCGATGACTCCTGCGCCTGCTGCAATTGACAGAGCTCTCTTTCAAGCCTCTGGTTCTCAGCCAAGCCTTTGTCTTTTTCTGTGATAGCCTTCTGTAGTTTCGAGGTCTCCTGGGCCTTTTCAGCGTGCAGACGCTGCATCGACTGGGAATCATGGGCTCTCTCTTTGTCTATCTCTTCAAGGGCTAGCTGGAACTCCTCTTGGATCTCGTCCATCATAGCTAAACACTTTTTATGGGTTGCTTCATCATTTTTCTTTCGGGCGCTTTTCGCTGTAGAATGTCCCTAAAACCTAACGTCAGCAAGATGGCTCATTAAGGTATTGATGAGATAAAGCACAAGGTTACAACAAGGCTCGAGCGAGGAAAGGCAAAACAGAGATTGACCTACCAGCCCTTTGTGCAGCTTCCCTACCGCCTTGAGAGGGTTACGGTCCGCCTTGGAAGTAGAGACGGTTGATCGAGCAGAAGGCGAAGGGGCACATGATCTGCCAGCACTGGGCTTTGTTGTGGCAGCCCTGCGGTCTGCCCCACGCCGAGAGGGCTTCTGGTGCTTTGCCATGCTGAACCCTTCCGTCTGGTGAATGTTGTAGGTTGAGAAAGACGCCGGGCAAAGCGAAGAAATGATTGATCGCAGTGACCTTCGGGGAGTTTCGACTTTAAAAGTTTAGGTGGAGACAATCAAAAGCCCTGAAACAAGGTGAACGCGTGACCTCTCCCCTGCCAAGCAGCTGTGCCGGCATCAGCATCATGAGCCCGAAAGCCAAGTACTCATTGACACACAGGGCCCCATGGTGCACTAGCGCGAAAGCACAAAAGCAGCGGTTTTATTGTGGGGGAAGTGATCGACTGCCCCGCACAGGGACCTACGTTGAGGTATACGGTTGTGTCTCAGTATCGACCAGAGTCAAACGATCCGAGGCGCTCTTGGAAACGAGAAGGGCTCTCTGGCCTCAGCCAGGTGTGGTGTAGTTGTACTATTGTCCGAGATGTAACTTCCACTATTCACACTGTCCCACTATTGCAACAGTTTTCGAAACCTGGGCCATAAAGTCTTCCATTTCATCCGGAAAAGAAAACCAATCCAGAAATCATATTAGGGCATGTAGAGGGCTGTTCTATGGAACCAGGATTTGAGATCCAGGTTGGACTGACCATTGCCAATGTCGTGCTACATTGCCCTTTCTCAAAGCTCACCACGATTCAATATTGACTATGAGTCTTCTAGACCATGTCGGAAAAGCCACAACAGGAACCTGACCTTAGTTTCCAGGGCACATGCGAGGCATTTCAGCTACCAAGGCTCATTAGCTGGGGTCCTCGACGATCGCCATTTTATCCCACAGGATTGCAACGCTACTATCACACTCTGGTAAGACTCTGGACAAAGGAAGCATCAATAGAACCAATCAAACACTGCGCGTGAATAAGGACCGACGCTGGTACGGTCCTGTGATAAAAAAAACTCGGCGATGATCCACGGGACAGTAGATCAAGGAGGTTCTATTTTGTGGCTCAGAAGAAACAGCAAATTTTCAAAGGTCCAGACATGATTCACAAGCCAGTCTCGACGGACCGTCAGTAATGATGCAACGTACCTTTGTTGCTTGGTCCTGCTGAAGGGACCACCCTCAAAGGTAAGGTAGTCGAGGTATTTGGAATATCACGCAGACGTCCATCAAAAGAACGGTACGCTAAAAGCAATCCATGGTCGGGTTCTCCTACCTGCTCTCACAAGAAAGTAACTTACAGTAGTCCTCCGTCGAGTGGCGAGCTGTTGGTTCTGGATTACCTCGACCTTTGAAGGATATTCAAGAAGGTATGTATCTTCTCCTGTACCAGCCTCCCTATTGAGTACACTCTCTTAGAAACCGACATTTGTGCTTTCCATCTGCTCAGATTCGATCGCCAGTTCTTAACACTAGCCGACAGCTTTTAAACATTCAGGAGATTCGAACGGACCAGCTGGGATTACATAATCATATTTTCCGGTTTTTGCCTGAAAGGCCGAGAAACCAATTGGATCCCGGAAATGGCAGGAGTCGGCGGTGTGGGCCGACCATCTGCGGTCCCACTCGTCCTCAGATTCTGGAGATCGAGAATATTTTGAATACAGTAGTGCTATTTCATAATATTTCAAAAGACTACGCCCGTAGTGAGCATACCCGATTCTTCTGGATTCTCCTATAACTGTAGGGACAGCCTCAACCACACGGGCCGATCTAGAAAGCAGGTGGAGCAGAAGTTTATTGGTAAGGTTTCCGATGAGATCTAAACTAAATCCTATTTATCCACGGATAATCCCATTTTCTCCCCGAGCCAGCGTTTCCATGGTTCCTCGAAAATCATTTGTCAAGATTCAAGATGAGGCGATCAGTCACGGGCTGACGATCCCGCCCTCGGTTTTGCAGTCGTCGTGAAACTAGCCCTATGACTTGAAAACAGTGGGAAAGCTTTCCTTCACGTCAAAAATAACTGTGGCATGGATTGAAAATCAATTGTATGCCTCAGTCCCAATTACACATCACTCTGGTTTCGACATAGCTACCCTTTAGACCCATTCAGACCACTGGGAATCCAACCAAGCATATTCCCCCAAGCCGATAAGAGTCCAGACGTTTTTAGAGCTTCCAAGGAGCCCCTAGCTACGATGTCATGATCTCATTGCGGGGGCAGTTTTCGGTTCGAGAGGCTTTTATAAACCCAGCTGCGGATCGTTTATCCTCTATACCTCTAGCCCTCTTTGTACCCGTTAAGCCTTATTAGACCATGGATACACTCATGACCAGCCTGCCACCAAATGTTGGGGCCATACTCATGGAGAATATCTCGATCATCCAGATCGTGTCCATGTTCTCCATCGGCGCGTACAATGCCCTAGAAACAGGGATTGTCACGTTCGACACATTCAAGCGCTATCGGGGCCTCTATTTCTGGAGCATGCAATTTGCATCCTGGGGAATTCTCGTGCATGCCATTCCTGCTATGGCTCGCTTTATTTCTCAGGCGTCCAACCTCTCGACGTCCATCCCCTTCATGATAGGATGGTACGCCATGGTTACCGGCCAAGCTGTCGTCCTCTACTCGCGTCTGCACCTCATTATCTCCGACATGAGAAAGGTGCGGTGGGTCCTGTGGATGATCATCACAAACGCTTGCATCCTACATATCCCAATGACAGTTTTTTTCTTCGGCCTCAACCGCGGCGACGCACGCTTTGCTCGCCCTGCCGCGATATTTGACCGGATCCAATCGACGGGTTTTTGCATACAAGATTTCGTCATCTGTGGCATATATATCTATGAAGCAGTGCGTTCTTTCAAGATTATTATTACAATTCGGGGTCGCGACGGCCGCAACGCTATTATCCATCTATTTTGCATCAACATCCTCGTTGTAATCCTGAACGTTTTACTCCTCCTCGCGGAGTACAAGCTACACTACATTCAAGTGAGCTTCAAGATGGTGGTGTACAGCATCAAGCTGAAGTTGGAATTCTCTGTGCTCAACCGTCTCCGGTTGCTGACGAGTACGCACCCTTGCATCTGCCAGCATGGACCCGAGGACAGCCGTCGATCAAGCGATAAGAATTTTTTTGGCATAGTCTCTTCACGATCAGTTGTCGCACTGGATGTGAGATTGCAATCTGGTGCTACTCAAACCGATATGCCACGTCGTTCGTTGCGGCGAAGCAGCATCTGTGGATACGATGAAGCGCTAGGCGAGACGTCGAGCGAGAGTACGATGCCCCCAGGAGACGCTTCTTCTTCGGAAACACTATCAGATGGCCACTCAAACGCCCTTCCGAGTGGTTCATCAGAAACCCTGCCTGCGCTAGAATTGAGCCTATCGCAGTTCTCGCCAAAGTTTGACGCCTGAGCATTCTACGAGTCCCGCTCGTTCGTTTAGGGTCATCAAGAGCGGAGCAGGGGACTTGTGCCTTTATGCCAGGCAGTTATAATCCGGTATAGCTTTGCAGGTTAGCTACCGAGACGCTTGGTTCCAATTCTTTTCAGACGGTGTAATTGAGGGGGTGCTCTTCTACGCTTGCTAAGCGAATGTCGTCAATATCGGTCGGCGCGGTAGGCCACTCGCAGGATGGGATAGAATCAGATCATTTACAGATCAGCGAAGAAGTCTACAAGGGATACGTCATCAAACAAGTCTCGTACTATCTACACCCAAGTTCGTTGTTCAACGATGTTTGCCAATATGCCCTTCGGTTTCAGGTCACTGAAGGTAACCCTGATTGAGCAGCCTGGCCATGCATTGCATTTGTACTTGGGACTATCATGAAAGCTAAAATAGGGTACCAGAGAAGGTTTAGCTCAAATAAAGGCAATTAGGTGAGTCAATGTTGAACTCCGATGGAGTTCGATTTACCTCTGATTCCTGCAGGATTTACATTTCAGACGGCGAAACCATCGTTAGTCCCTTAGTGGAAGTAAACGTTCATATCCTTCCACGTGATCGACCAACTTTGTCATATATTTCCGCAGCACTTGTACATGAATCATAACGTCGATCGACTTCGAACAATCTTCAGAACCCAGTGCACATGTTCTAATTCGTAGAGCACGGCAGAAGCCTTTGGGGAGTTAATCCTTTGCACAGAGTAATAAGGGGAGAATGGCTTTTACAGGGATATAGGTCGCAAGGGGTGGACTGAACTAATCGGTAGGCGCCCACAAGGTTATCCAATCGAGGGTGACACTTGTTGCCAGCATGGTAGAGTTTCACGGCTTGGACTCTGGGTCGCCTAGAGACACTTGGATGGGTGTAGGATGATAAGACCTCTTGAGAATCAACTTAGTACCTTTCTGGCAATGAAATCAGTGATTAAGAGAGCTTATCAGTTGGTTTTGGGAAAGAGGCCAATCTTTTGTGTTTGAGGCCAGAACGAAGATCTTCCCACATTTCTTCATCCGAAGAACGAGATAAATATCAGCATCGCATTCCGAGCTATACTCGGTGGCCTTTTTGAAAAGGGACTTTCTTCTCCTGCGAGCTTTTTGATTCACTGCGTCGACTGGGTTGGGTTTCAGTCGAGGCTAGCCCCCTCAATCGGATCAAACGCCGCGGAATTTCAGCCAGCCTTATATAGCATAGCTTGATGAAGGTTGCTGCAGCTGAACCGGGGGTCTCACAGTGTGGATTCAGCTACGTGTAGTATATGAGCGGGGCAAGCGGCAATGACCATTACGTTATATGTGCTGGGCTATGACGCTGATGAGGCTTTTTTTTTATTGGATTAGGTCTGTCTACCTGTGACGTTGAAGGACTATGATACCGTGAGGGCTTGTAAATAAAGGAGGGTATAAGGCCGTGTTCGGCCACCCGGAAAGTGAAAAACACATACCTTCTACCTCGAGCAAGTCTATCAATCACACCACCCTATCGAAATGTCTGAGTTAAGCAGCCTTAAGGAGCTTACGGACAGTTACTATGTCGAGATGACTATCGGACGCGACACTGTAGAGCGGATGGCTGATCAATGGTCTGACAACTCGGTTTACCTCGTCGGCATTGCAGAGCATACCGATAGGGAAAGACTCCATGCACACGATCGTTGGAGAGTTCATGAAATCTCCGAAAATGGATACGGACTCCAAAACATGGACAGCGGTACTTGGCTTGGGGCGAACGACAACGGTGATATCACGGCTACTGCCACGGAAGTCCGCAAGTGGGAGACTTTCATTATCCAGGATAAGGGCAACAAGAATTTTTCTCTTTGGGTACATTTCGAGAAGGGAAATATTCTTCAGCCCGTTGTTAAGGCAGGCGAAGCGGCGGCCAATGGGCGTGGGTACCTCAAGCTTGCACCAATGAGTGAAAGTGGTCGAGATATCGACACGTTTCAGTTTCTGGGATTCAATCGCTGGGACCCAGTAAGTGATTAGGGGCGTTCATATGAACGGAAAAGTTTCGTGCTAATAACATTGTTACAGTCAAAGTTTCCGAATGAGTGAGCTCGTCAGACAATTATCGCGATCATTCGAAGCAGGAAGTCAACAATATGCAGACTACCCAAGTGACCTCTAAATGCGTAATCGGTGTTCCTCATTATAGAAATGCAGGACCTGGGGATCAAATGTGCTTCGTCTTTCTCTCTTGCATGATAGCACCTTAGACAATCGGACAGAATGGAAGATATTGTACTGGTTATACGTCAGATCGATCAACAGCAAGCACTGGATGCTATTATCGTGGTTGTTATGCTCTCTTCAAGGTAGTTCAAAAACTCACAGAAAACACGTCAACTAAGCTTTTACAATTGTGGTACTGACCGCTCGAACCATTTGGCCAGGTAGGCTTACAAAGGCGGTCTTTCATACTCTGTACTTGTCGTCACACGCAGGTCCTAACATGAAGGCCGAAGCAGTTATTCTATCCCATAGGGGTGGGACAAGTTACCGTAACTTGAATTAGGGCTTTAAAGTTCACTATGGGAGAAAAAAAGTGGGTCAACGCCTATATGAGTTAACTTTCAGACGCCCACTTGTTTTTTCTATAGGCCTCGGATGATACTAAGATTTTTAGGAGTTCTATTTATAGTAGTGAAATTTCTAAGGTTTCAATTTCGAGCTAAAATATGTTATATTAATCGAGGTATACGCGATTAAAATCTGGGAATTATTTTAGTGATAGCTTAGGACAGCCTACGACCGTAGCTTCGTAGCTCTAACTTCAATATTAGGGTTAGCAATTTAATAAATATTATATATAATATTACTTATAGTAAGTTAAAATTTATATAAGGAGTAAGTAGAAGATATAGCTATCTAGTGGTGTAATTTTAGTAAGATCGAACCACTTTACGTATAAGAACTAATATAGTAACTTAGTAGATATACTATATACGAATATATATATCTGCTATTATCTCCGACTTTTTCTACTTATATTAGAAAGTGTTATATTATAAGTTAGGTCTATAAGTAGAGTAAAGATCTAGAGTAAGAGAGTACTCTATTTAAAATACTAAAAATCGCGAAGAAAGAGAAGTAAGATCTAGCGAGCTTTAGAGAAAGCTAATTAAACCATGTGCGATATCTTGACCATGACTTACGACAACCACAACCATGTAGACCTATAAGTGGCAATGTCATCATGATAAAATGCCCTGGCATTCCAAATATTCAGTCCGAATGTAAAGATATACAGTCTGCAGGTGTATGGCCTGTCAACCGGGTAAGATACAATGGCTCTGGGAGGGGATCAATGTATTGTCTCTATGTGCCAAGACTAATTCTTGTCAGAATTCAGGGGTGTCCGGGGGTCCCTCGGGTTATAGAGTGGACAGTGGGGCCGCGAAACAGGGCCGATCACATGACGAACCCCGCTCGCTTCGGCCACACCGCATGTCTGACACGCCCATGTCAGTTGACCCCGTTTCACAGTTGAAAAGATCTTTAACTTACTCGGCACTGTGGTCAGCAACAGAGGACAGCGGTAACTAATGTTTTCGGAGCAAGCTTAGTAAGAAATGAAGTCCTGATCGTCCCAGAGTACAACACGGCCATTTCTTCTTTGCAAGTGCTGGACACCATTAGACCTTAGCCAGAAGCTACTGGCTGCTCCGCTTGATTTGGAAAATGATTTAGCGCTAAAAATGCTAGTTAAGTTTCTTCTTTTACCATGTCTAAACTGTGCCACAAGGAGACACGGATTTATCTCAGTAGAGCCAGGACGGAGCCTGTTGGCAGAAAAACACGACTCGCGAGCCGGGCTCGAGGGGCGCAATTCGAGGGCCGAAAATGTAACGGAACACGGTGAACCGCAGATCCCGACAGCCAAGGGATGCAGTTTCTTCTTGGCGCACGAAAAGACGGTCCTATAATACGCACGGTTCCTGAGCTTGAGACAAGAATGAGAATGGCGTCACGTCTAAACCGTAGGTCAAACAGGAAAATGAAAGGTCATTCGTAGTTACATTCATTGTTGCATGTTGGTCGGTTGCCAGTTGCCAACTGATTGCTAGTGCACACTTAACTTAGCATTATTTATGGGCCGTGCATAGAAATGACTAGTTGTCTCGCACCTCGCAAGGGTTGGGACTTGGGGGAATGTTTACTGTTCCAACTCCCAAAACAAACCTCCCCAAGATCTGGTCCCTCCGCTTTTCCTCTCTCGAATTCTTGGGTTCGAATTCTTGGGTTTGAAACAACATCATTTTATTGGTTGTGGGATAACGGCGAGCTCCCATTTCTGCTATGCTTCATGGCCAACCTGGCGTGGATATGGCTGCTCATGATCTCGGTGTCCCAGGTGGCACAAAGTGCGCCAACCCGAACTGTTTGGAGAACGCCTAGCGGAAACAATGAAGACTTCGTTTACTACCTATTACATCGGGTCTACGTTAACCGTTGACTGGTCTGGTTGGGATTCTTCTATCCTGAATCGTGATATGAACGGCACGAGCAAAGCCGATCTGTGGGTGAATGCATGGAACACCGATTTCTCCACATGGTCCAAAAAGATTTCGAGTATGTGATTCCCAAACACAAATCATGAGATGCTAGACTGACAATATTGCGGAATAGCTAGCACGATAGATGTTTCGTACTCGGGGACTTTTGTCTGGAAAGTCGCCATTGATGAGGAAGCGCTATCAGATACCAACGAGTACGGGCTCACTTTTAAACCAACCGGGGAAAGCTTTGCTCCCTCTAACCCTCGTTTATACTCCCCGGGATTCTACGTGAAGTCCAATGAGACGACATCCACATCTACCTCGGCGACCTCATTTATCCCAATGTCCTCAACTACCCCGACAAGTACTCCAACCTCGGAGGCTGCATCATCTGATACGGGTGCACTCTCGACTGGCGCGAAAGTAGGAACCGGCGTCGGCGTGAGTGTCGCCGGACTGGTGGTGCTGTCTGCGCTTGGGTTCGTCCTTTTCCAACGGCGACTACGGTCATCACCGCAAGAGATGACTGGAAGTCGGGATCAAGCACCGGACGGCAGCTCCTATATTAAGCCTCAGCCAGCGCCGCAGGAGCTTTTTGCGCCACCGCCCGAGATAGAATCGACGACCAACACCCGAAGGGAGATGATGTGATGGCTGTTAACATTACATTTTGGGAGTACCTCTTGCCTGCTTCCCCGACACGGATGTGTAGAACAAGTGCAGTCTGTTTTGGGAAGCGAATTTATCTCTGATTGGAGTTGAGGGTAACATATAGCGAAGTGTTTTATAAGACCTGAATAATAACATTGGTCATACAGACCCGAGTAGGGATGGGGATAGCGTGGGTGCATACCTCGAGCCTATTATTTATATCCATAACTTGCATAAACTAGTCCACCGTTAAATAGGTCTACAGAGTGATCTGTTAATATTTAGGCCTTATACAGGTCAGATTCCACCTTCGGCTGGGAACTGTTCGGTTACAGTGCCCGAATGATTTCTAAATAATTCTATCGGGAAACTGACAAATAATATGAAAGTAAAACGATTTATTTCGTATATCCAGCACCAAGCCAGTCCCGACAAACGACTCCCAGCTTTCTTCAATTCAATGACACCCAGCCAGTGACCTCGTCGACGATGGTTTCGTGCTCTGCTAGCCGGTAGTCGTGTTATTTCATGACTTGCCCTTGTAGCAGTGATAAGTAGTATTAACATTGGACGGCTGCAATGTTGCCGTGAACGTTGTTTGATGGTCCCACAACAAGTCCAGAATCACATCCAATGGTAATTTTTCTAGTGTAAAAAGGGTCATCGTGAGATCTGATCGGACTTTCCCACTTGCAGAAAGCTCAGTGCAGAATCTGTAGATTGGCCGTTCTATCCAATTATCTGGAACTCTTTTCCAAAAGTGGACTTCTACTAGAGATTGGGAGAACACAAATCGTATTTACTGACGGAGAATTACTCATGAAGTTGCGACGCCTCCCGTATAAGGAGTCGATCGGATATTCCTGAGCCAAAGCTCTCAATGACATGGTTGTTCTCGAGGCAAAGCTACTTTCACTCTCTTGTCGACTAGCGACCAGGGAGGCCTGGCGGCTCAGCTATTGCCCAAACCCTTGGCATTCTCCTGAGGATAACGTGGATGCCTCACATAAAGCGATATGGATTATGTTTCCATTTCACGGTAGTATGTAGGCATTTCACGAGATGAGCGATCGTATGGCAAAGGTGTTGGCTGTAAAAGTTGAACAACCTCACAGACCTATTTCTATATTTTGAGAGTTCAGTCAGGAACGCACGACTATAATCCGCCTCTAGCTTCTATTCCTATTCGCATATGGCTCGACGCATAATCCGACATAAATTGGCCAATACATTTCCCCCCGCCTTTTTCGCTAAGGTCGAACCAGGATGTGGAGCTCAGATATAACATATGTGCAGGTTGAAGGAAGCACATGTAGTGCTGGCATTTATGACTATGACGCTGCCAAGGTTGTCAGTCTGTACTCCAAAGGGAATATGCAGAGACGAAAACACCTAAGCCTTCCGTATTTAGTGGATCTGAAGTCGATTAAGCTCACCTTTGTTGTGAGTTGTCAACTACGTCAGATAATCTGGTCGCTAGCGCTTCGCAAACCATCTGTGCAAAACTCCTATCAGAGATAATGGGTCGACCACTTTCTAGACACTGGAATTGCGCCTTCGCTTCCACCACTGCAATGTGGTTATTCGCGAGGATAAAATAGCGATTTTCGTTTTGCCGTCTCAAACAGAGGCCACCGTCGTCAATGGCAACTATTTGCCGGTCTCCGACCAAGGTTGTAGCGGTGAGACTTGTCTTTGCGTCTCGAAACTCGACAACAATTGGATTTGATGCTGAGTTTGGGGCGATGCAAAATAAAGTATATGTCGAATAACACACGACGCGAGTCGCAGAGTGTCGTCTCCTGGTGTTATACCCAAATAGTGTGTATCAGGGTCGACATAACCCAGGGAGGACCCTTGGGAGCCATTGTACGAGCCGTCGTGCGGTGGGCTGCTCGAGCCAACTTGTATTTCGCTGGAGTCGGCGAAGTCTGGCTGGAATGTATGTCGTCTGAGACGCTTTGGCTGCCGTGCCTCGTCATGTCACGCTCACTTTCTTTTTATCCCTGCATCGTAGGTACGTCTCGCGTGCGACGGTCCTGGTTCCCCTTGAACATGGCCATGGCTGCCCAAATTTGAGCGAGTGAGATGCCACAATTAGACCTTCGCACTAAATAGTGCTCGCTCTGAGCCATGAACGTCAAATCGAGACCTTGCAAGAACGTGCTGGTTTCGTTGGATGAAGAATGCACATCAGAGGTTGTCACATATTGAGATAGAATAGGAAGCAGGTTGCGCTGCGGGTCCCGCCGTACTACGCGACATGCAAGCAAATGAGGCCGTCCCCAGTAACTGGCGGCGACATTTTCTAGCTCCGAAAAGTTTTTTCCATTCTCGGCTTGGAAACGAGCCCTGAAAGCAGATTCAGAGATGACACTGTCAAAATAA
>MLQL01000126.1:0-16819 GCA_002072365.1 Penicillium flavigenum | reverse complement strand
CTCCAATCTACTTCTGGCCTAGACCAATTCGGGCTGTCGAATAGGAAAAGGGCGATGAGCAGATTATGTTCGACTAACTACATTAGGCCTGGCGTGACTAGACTTAGAGTTTGAGAAACAATCAAAGAAATAAAATGGTGACATTGGTCTCGATTCTCCCTGTTGTATGTAGTGAGATGTCATACCCCGGCTTCTATATTGAACAGGTTCCATTGTTTTAACCACCGTATTGAGATCGGTAGTTCTTGACGTGCGCCACGGATCCCACTGTGCACCGAAGTGAACTAACTAGGCACGAGACGTTTTGTATTACTACGAGACCATGCGACAATTATTGTTCAAATGTTTCGCCAGAGCTTCCCATTTCTGGTTTTGACGAACTGGGGCACAGAAGACCGGGATGTCTCTGCCAACTGACTGAGCAGAGGTCGCAGAAATATAGTCGCGAGGCGTTCGAACAATAGTGGGCTTGGGCCGTGTTTTCTTTCACCAATCAGCGGCAAATCATCGAATACTCATATTAATTTTGTCTTACCATATCTTCCCTTGAGGGCGGAGGGGTATCTGGATGGGAGTGGTATGTAAAGATCTGACCATCAGGCAGTTCCATGATGAGCCAGCTTTTCATCCCATACAGAAGCCAAAATTCATTGTGGCGTCGTAGTAGATTGTTGCGACGCTTACGGAGTTGCTCTCGCTTGACACGGCTTAGGGGAGGCGCCATTGTCCACTAATTTGCTGCAATGGAACTAGTAGTTTGCCTTGGCCGGTGGATGCACTTATTTATGTCGGACATCTGTGATGGCCTAATCGTCCAATCTATTACTTCAACGATGGTCACCATTTGCAGGAACTTTGAACGATGTTTACTGCTACGACTTATATTGCGGTCTAGCGAATAAAAATATGCGGCTGGGTATTGACGTGCAGAATTGACATTTTCCAAGGCCAGCACCAGACATAACTAACTGTTATAATAGTCTATGTGCCTTTTATATTGCCACAATCCTAGCCCTGGAAACTTGGAATTATATCGGCGATTCCCAGAGACCCAATATATTGAACAGTCCACCTTATCTTATTGACACGCTCTGGTCTTTCCGTGCTTGATCAATGCATATTCAGTCCGTAAAGAAGCTTGCCATGGAAAGTCATAGCTATCGCGCAGCAGTCGTATGTATCATACATGCCTCTTTCCAGATTTTTCTCATACTTTCCCAGCCTTCAGAGACGATATATTACCTTTGAACACCATCGCTGACAATTATTGACTTACAGCCGACGTTGGCTTCACTAAAGCCAACGTACACTCAAACTATTGGTTTTCGGACAAGCCAGGCACTACATGATGAGGGATCAAGGCTTGACGTCACACCAGTCTCGAAGCAATTCCCTTTGTCGGCCTTGAATCGACCATCATACTGTGATTTGCTATTACACTCCAGTTCTCCAGTCAGCACCCCTGGTGATGAGCCTACGACGGAACCCAAGCATAATGGAGCAATTACCGAAAAAGATTCCATAAGCGGTGCCATAAGAGGATCATATACCAGCACCGGTTCTGATGACCATAGTCTCTTTCCGATTGAGAATTCAAAGAATAACACTACCGACTTGCTTCAGAACGTGACCACAAGAGCCACCTTTTCGCCATTTGCATTCAATCGTACCTCTCAAGTATGGGCTAGTTTGGAAACACCGCACTCTGAGGACTCGTCGGGACCTTTCGTGGAGTCACTGTATTATTCGACTAGCCAAATACATACCGAAGCTTCCGAGATCAGAGAAACCGGACAGAGCAGGGTTTTCCAAAGCGACGGAGCTTCTGGCACCGAATGGTCTGGCACTGCTGGTCGTATCACTGGGACGGCTGGGCATCACTTATCTCTGGCCCCTAGTGATAAATGCCAAACCTTGTCGAGGACGTTGACAGGAACGGTGGCTAGCTCTCAAACTAATTCGTCGATTTCTGGACCAACATCAGCCACAAAAACCTCAGATCATGAATGGCATGATACAGCAATCTATGGTAGTAATCTATCGGCAAGGCTTTCAAAGCAGGGCACAGTACTTATACTCAGCAGCGTTTTTGGAGGCAGTGTTGCTTTGATTGGGGTCTTTATTATACACTGCTTTATCCTCCGTTATCTCCATAGGCATGCCGTGGGTTCGACCACTCTTCCCTCGCAACGAGTGGTAGATTCCCCGGAAAAAAGAGCGAAAGTCATACCTAGGACAGCTGAATTCTCGCGTTTTTCAAATGATACTTGAGTTGACACCTCATTAATAAAATACCTCGCAATATTTATCTGGGATTAATCTTGATAGATCAGGCCGATGCTCCATTTCAAGACCACCTATTTCTCCAACTAGACTCTGGGACACATTTTAATGTTAAAATTCTAGGTTCAGTGTATATGAGATGGAAGTCAATCTAAGCCTAAGAGTGGTTCCCATTCAGGACTCAGCGACAGTGAAGGTGGTGAAGGTGGTGAAGGTGGTGAAGGTGGTAAGGTGGTAAGGTGGTAAAAATGATCACGGTGAAATCAACATCAGCACAGTCGTGCTTTGAACATGTACGCTACTACGCCTTCTAATTCGGAGTCGACCTGGTATGGACATGGCCATTCTCATAATGAGGCTTCACCGTCTCCAGCCCCCAATTCTGCTTCCTGCCAGCATAATCCTTATCCCGTTGATGCCGACAGCGATACAAATGGCCTAGCCTCAAAGATCGACAACGGTGACCGCGGTCGCATTATGGTGTACTGGCAAACTCGTAGCGCCGTTCCAGTTATTATAGAATACTTGATCTCTATTTAATATTGCTAGTCCCGCGCAGTAAGTCCAGGAAAGCTACCGTACGTCATGTTGGACTTTAGCTTCAACACACCCACGGCGCAAGTGGGTGCGTACAGCATCCCTACCGGCCAGGTCATGACTTCTGGATATCAGTTGATTAGCCAAAATCCCGGCAAAGCTTTAGAAACAAAAGTGTCGCCATATGGGCGAGACCAAATCTCCGATGAATGCTGTATCAGTTGCATGATCCTGTTGGTTTTAATATTTTCGGGCACCTCCCCAACTCATCGTATCACTGCCGTCGAGAATGAAGTGGAGCGGCCGGTGGGAACATTGATGGCAACAATACCAAATATTCACCGTCCCAGCCTGGATCCTACGACCATGTTATCGCATCTGTTGGCTCAATTGCAGTCTAAACAGGCGCTTCAGCGAAAGAGGGATGATTATAAGATTATGTTCCCTGCCAAGCAATCTCGGGTACCATTAGTAAATCTATTGGGTACAGGTCAAATCCTGACCAAAATTGAAACTCTGAAGAGACAAGGCTGGCCCAAATTGAAACGACTGAGTCGGGCTGTTTATCGAAATTCAAAACGGATTTCGCGTCTTCGTGCGCACTTGTCATTCTTACAAGCAGAGCTCGAAGAACTGACATCTCGAAACGGTTCATCAAAGGCAGTTGTGTGCAAGCAGGAGATGACTAAAAATGAGCTATCCCCGAGGCGGATATGTTTGATTGGATCTTTGTTGGTTCAGCATTATCTCGAGAAATGCAGTGAGGGGCCAGTTGATGGAAATAGGGTGAATATTCCGGGGTTGACCGCTCTGGTAATTGACCGATTTCCTTCCCTACGCGCGTGACATTATTTGTTTTGTGCTTTTTGGCTATTTTGGGCTGAAGTACTGTCGAAGTATTATCTCATCGGTCATGCAGTAAGCATGAGCACAATGATTGAGTTAAGGCTGGTACTGGTTTTCAACGATTTTACAATGCAACACGGCGAATGCTATTCCAAGCATTCTAAGAAGCTTCTTGGGTAGCGATAGCCTTCGATATTTTGAAGGAAGGGCATTACCAACGCACGAGCTTTACAGGTCCGCTCGAAATTCCTTTCACCATTTTATTCTCTTTGGTTCTTTCCTAAGTCTTGGCCAGACCACCTCGCCCTACATCTGGCCTAGCCCATCAATTACTATCGAATAGGAAAAGGGCAATAAATATTCACTAGCTACATTAGGCCTAGCGTCAATAAAATAGAGGTGGAGAAGCAATCAAAGAGAACAAATTGGTGAAACTCATTTCGAGCGCGTCCATAGGAAAAACAGCTCCCTAATTTTGAGAGCTCTATAAGAATCTACATACGAAAATGTGAATCACGTCCGTGCTACGCTCCGGCAGCACCTTAATTGGCCCACCCCGAATACCAATCCGACTCAGTGGCAAGGTCGAGAGGTCTGAACTACTCTATAGGATACCCCATGGTTTCGCCCGCAACTACCAAGTGAAAGTCAATCGAGTCACTCGCGTTTTGAGAAGAGCCGCCAATTATTCCAAACGTATAAAAGTTGTCTACCTGGCATGTTTGTTGAACCTTTGTCGCCAGGGGCACAAGGCTTCCACAGTTTGTTGAGATGCGCTCGAGGCTCTTAGTGCCGTCAGCACGGAGCCCTATTTGCCTTGAAGTTTGGAGCACTTACATAGTTGCAAAGGAATATACCAGATAGGTTGGCATATGACAGACGATGACAATTTCCAGCATCAACGATGCACGAGGTTTCGCTGACTTTGCTCAAGTGGTCAATGTTCTCGGTTGTAGCGTCTATGTAGGCAATCCCGTGCGAATATACACAAGCCGGAGCTTTCTGCTACTATCATCAGATACTTTTAAAAGGCCAGGAATGGGATACCGACCTCTATCATCATTTCGTACGGTAGTCTGGGCACCGGAAACGTTGGCGAAGGGTGATACTATAAATATGTGAGCAGATCTTTTTTCTCGGATGGCGCTTTCCGGGGACCGCACTGAGTGGGCGGATGTTGCCGTTTCGACCGGTCCATTGTTGGGCCTTGCGACCTATCAAAAGTCAGTATGTGTGAGCCGCATAATGGAGGGCGAAGGTGCAGCGACTCACAACTAGAACGGCGAGAAGCAGCAACAAAATGCTAGCAAAATCTACACCGGCCTTCATAACGCCAATGGGAAATAGACAAAGTCCGTTACAGAGGGGGAGATCGAGGGTAATTTATATCTCTTGGGTCTTGGAAATGGTATATTTCAAAAGTTATAGCTTCACACGCAGGGAATCTTAAATTGAGCTATACGGGCACAAATGTGCTGTCCCAAAACTAAAAGTTGATTCTTCCGCTGACATCAATTTTCAATGTCATTGGCATTTCTTTGACGCCAGTGATGCCAACATAATGATGCGCCACCAGTCATTCTTCTCTATTTCTTTTACGTTATGGATTGCCACGCCTCCTAGGTAAATTGGCGCCTCACAAATATGCTCATCGAGCCTTGATGATATAAAAGCGCTTCGCAGCACCACCCGCCAAAGCCAGGTCTTTGGATACCAAAGTTGTTTGGTCATGTTCAGGTCTCTGCTCACAGTCGTCGCTATCCTCGGTCAGGTTTAAGCCCTTGATCTTAGGCCCCTCATTCAATCTACATGTAATGCAGTCAGCACATGGCACCAAGCTATGGGCGGAAGCTTGAATGCCACGCTTTCAACTTCTGGACACACGCAATCAGTTTCCTTGTCGCCTGACTGCGAGGCTGAGATGGAAAGCGCACTCAGTAGATGTAGGTATCATACTCCCCTCGCATTATACCTGACTGCTAATCTTTACAGGTATTGATGGTCCTTCCATCGATTGTCGTAGTATTGCAGTCGCCCTGGACAGTCAAATTCCCTTGATGTCTTCGGTGAGGCAACATGCAGAAAGGGCAGCTGGTGATGAGGTTCCCTCGCAACAGCATGGCAATTGTTCATGCCAATCGCCGCCACTGAATAAAGAGACTACGAGACCCGAAAGCACTCAACAACAGACAAGCACCAGTACCGAGAGTACCGGGTCTGCTACCCATACTGCGAGCTCTAGCTGCGAGCTCCCGAATACATCAAGCTTTGCGAGCATCTCGGCATCCCCAAACGCACCTAGCGAGACACATGGCCCCACCACAATACCCTCGCCGAAGGGTTCTGGGGAACTCGACCTGAATACCTGCCTCATCAAGTAAGCCACTCTTTGATATGAAATTCAAGTTGTGTTGTCTAATTATATCTTTAGGGAGGCGGACCATCGTGCGGGTGGTCTTTGTCATTGCGCCTCTGGGTCAGCAAAGGTATTTGAGTCGGCGGAGTGTACCCTAGTCCATTGAGATAAAAGAGGCAGCACCTCACTTGTCAAACTTGAAGCCACGCCATGTGGTGTAGAACCCTTGATGGTGGCCAGAGAGTGAACTACAAGTATGACGCTATGTAATGAATGGAAGAAGAGTATATAAATCAGAGAATAGTTGAAGTTATTGAAATTCCTCGGGCTATGGAACTGACTACCTAATGTGTCAGGCTGTAAAATATGAATAACGATCAGTGCGGACACTACCAAGCACATGTCTAATAAATGTCTTTGATCGAACCACAATGCATCTCACTAAATCAAGAAGTGCATTACTATCTATCCCTAAAAACTATATAAGATAGATACTATAGGCTTGCTCATTTCCAGCTAAAACGTTGCCGTTTACAGGAACATGCTCTGAGATATGATAGATCATAACATATGAATTTTTACATGCCTCTCTCATACCATCTCTACCATACTCTACCAGGCCTCCTCTATACCGTGAGCCTCTTCAAGGCCTTGGTGAAACCCGAATTCGATACCTCCTTTCTCGTCAAAGGTCTTCGTCACCATCACGCGGATCCGAAAGCCTTGCAATTTGCTCCTGTAACCATATTTCCGCTCTAGCCATCTGCACGTCTCCATCAACCCTCCTTCTCTTGTCCCCGGTGCCGATTTGCGAGGATGTACTATCGTAGGGAGTATGTTCATCTACTCTAAATTCGGCGTGAAGCACCGACGACGGATTTTGCAGATAATGCTTGTAGCACGTATATGGGGGAATGGATCGCCTGTCCCCCTCATCGGTCTGGACGTTGAAATTGTTGTTTAATAGGCCAGTTGAAAAGTCTGGCATAAAGGAGTCGTGGATTGGTAGGTCCAATCTTCGTGTAGTTCCTCCTACTGTGATGGTCATGACACCGAACAGCGGCAGTATGTCAGCTGGTGAAGCAGTAACCGCAGCATTATGAGCCCGGGCTGCCGAGGTGGCTAGAGGGCTCGGCCTGAGACTACCAGGATCCACCTCCATGCCGTCTGTGGCCATCACGGCCCCACCAACATCTGCTCTAGTCGGCCCTTCGTCGAGATTCTGAACTTCGATGTTGTCGTCAGGAGGGGGACGACTGGGTGTTCGCCCGTTGCTATTGCAAAGATAGCCAAAGAATGCCTTGAAAACAGACTGCCGGAGAAAGCCCGCTGTCACGCGATGCCAGGTCTGGCTTTGCTGCAACGACTCTGCTGACAATGCGAATAGATCTGTTTCGACAGTATTCGAGTATGGCTTTCCACATCTTTTCCCAACTTCCATCTCTTTGGATATGCCTTCTGGGTACTCGCACGGGCTAGGAGAAGGTAGCTCCGCTGTTGCATCTGACGTGTCGTCTGTGACGGGTGGTTGGAATCCCCTTGCCCTCATCAGTGTAAAGAAATGGCGCCATATCTCCTGTTTAGGGGGAAAGGACAATCCAGAGCCCCGTCCATCAAGCAAGTTCGCTGTATCAGCATCTACCGGCCATTTCAGCCGTTGGTGATCGGTCATTTCAAATCCGTACTGGAAACTGAAACGCCAAAATTCGAGTAGGTCGCATCCCAGCCATTGCTGTCTTAGCGCCATCGAGAGGGGAACCGGACTGTCATACTTTCCGTACACACCCTGGTCAATCGTAATCTTTGATTTTCGTGGGCGGACGAACAGTCGCTTCATCACACTTTGAGCGACCTCAAGATAGATCCGATCTGCAAAGAATGTCTTCAAGGTTGGAATTGGATAATCAATCTCCTTCAAACGCGCCCATATCTCTCGTCGAACGGCTTCCGAGAAGTTCGAAAAAAGCCTGCCCTCCTCTAAACCCCTTTCCAAGGACCTCAAATCTTTGCTGGAGACTTTAGGGACGCGAGACTGAAGCAGATCGACCGTGATTCCGTCAATCAGTGGCAAAAGCTCGTCTCTTCCCCCAACCAATCTCGAGAAAGTGCTGAAGATCAACTCCCAGTAACATGCTATTGGCTAGATTTGCGACCGAGTTAGCTGAAGTGGATCCGATTTGCTTCAGGCTTCCAGGTAAACTCACCTCGTCGCAATGCATGGCTGTCACTTTGTGAAGTAGCCCAATGTGCATGCCTCCCCAGAGACCCGGAATAACGAGCAAAGCATTTAACTTTTGGTGCAAGGTCTCGTGTTTGAAGAATTGCTTCAAATACTTTCCTTTCTTGCTTCCAGCGAGGGCCTCCAGTACAGCCCACCAGTTACTCGCAGCGAGTGGATCCCTGGGCGTATTGAGGTAGCCCTCGTAGCGGTTGATCCGCTCGTAGATCAGTCCATCGGGCGGGCGATTGTCGTTTGGATATCGCTCCTTCAGCGATTCAATGAACTTGAGACTAACAGACTCCGCTTCATTTCTGTGGTCGTCTAGAGACGCTATAAAGTTATCAACGGGGATCTCTACGAACTGAAGCTGAGCAAACGTACCTTCGTCATCATCGGTTAGGTAGACATCTACGATCCACCACTGATTGTCGTGGCCAAGGAAATCCCTTGCAGCCGTTATGAGGTTCTCGTGGTCGTATGCGCACAGCCTATAGTCCAACTCCATATCCAAGCTAGGAATGATTCCACTACCAGATCGGGGCCGCACGCGATCTTGCCAATGAGCCCTGGGAACTATCACCGGCACATGGCTGTCTCTCATCAAGCGTTGGCACCCTTGAATCTTCATCATTTGTTTCAGTCGGCGAATGTTCTGCCGGTCGTCCATCCGTCTTCTGAATCCGGTTTCGAAGACGAGGTGAGAAATATGCACTCTAGCAGATAGCTCAAAATGACGTTCTCGATAGTCGTATAATTTTCGCTCCCAATGTTCAACTTCTGATTGCCTGGGAAATGACATGATGGGAGCCAGTACAAGTCACCTGTGATTTACAGATGAGCGGGTGTATGGAGTGACGAGAGAGACAATAGATGTCGAGGGACGCTCCATGTAGTAGTATTTATACCAGCTTAATTATTGAACTTATCTGAGAATGATTGTGAGCCGAAGATTTGCCTTCGCCGACCATATCACTTGTAATTGCATGCCCTCTTATTCCAGCGGTCAATGCTGTCAATTATCTGCCTTCCCTCACAACAGGTACGGATTATGGATTCCCATTCCGCTGGTAGTTTATCTGCCACATTTATCTACTAATTTCTATAGGTTGAGGCGGAAAATTGCGCCGGCCTCAGTTATCTACTTCTCCGAATGCTGTCCTCACCGAATAAGTGGGTCATATCTTGATATTTATATAGCTGCTTCCCTGAATTACGACGCAACCTGGTTCTCAGTTGTTTCCTTGATTGCAAAGTCTATTACAGTATGTGTGTGTGTGTGTAATTCATTTACGCTGACCCCTCGTCGAAACGATATACAGCCTACCACTACTATTAATATCTTCCTATGTACATGTATCGTGTACCACTTCCTAAGCGATCTTTGAGCCTCGCCGAGGCCTGCCGTGGCCTCTGTGCCGTCGTTATTTTATCCTGCCCTCATGGCGCGCGGCTTTGAAACCGTTGTGATGCTTCAGCGAAGTCCAAGACAGCCTCCACTGTCTTGGTCCGCGAAGCCCTGTCAATCTTACCCTTCCCCTCCTCGCCAGATCCCCCCAACAGGGTTGACATGCTGTTGAAAGCGTCACCAACTTTTATTCGGAGCTCCCTCCTTAATTCTCCCAGTCTTGGGCAGTCTAACAACACGTGGTGAATGCTTTCACGTGTGCCACAAACGCATAAGTCGTCATCTCGGAATCGGAAAGCCTTGGCATATGTTGACAACCAGGAGTGCCCAGTTCGCAATTGCATTAGTATGTACGCTCGATTTCTAGGCAGAGAGCCGTAGAGCCGTCTGGTGTACTTGGCCGGCAGTGTGTTGTCGATCTGACGCAGGTGGGCACCGGTACTCGACTCGTTCCATTCTTTCTTCCATTGGTCGTGGATCCCTTGCCTGATGTGTGCTCTCTCACGTGACAGTAAACAGCAGAACGGGTGTGTCTTCCCCGGTACAGCTGCCTCCTTGGCCAGTAAATCGGCAGCGTCGTTCCCGGGCACTTCGCAGTGTCCAGGTGTCCACTGTAGTCGTATCGATGTGCCGTGGGTCTTGGTGTTCCTGGCTGCTTGTAGGATGGCATGGATGATCTGTTGTCCCGACTTGTTCCCGGGATTCTGGACTGATTGCAGGGCCGACTTGCTGTCACTGAGAATAGTGGCAGATCTCACCCGCGTATGGGATGTGCTCCAGTGTCGGAGAGCGATCTTGTTGATAATGTTGATGGCGTACAGGATCCCAATCAACTCGGCGGCATGGATGGACCATCGATCCATGGGTCCAACCTGAACTTGTAGGCTGTCGGTTGTTTCCAGTGATTTGTCGAGCACGGCAGCTGCGGCACCCAGATGTCCTCCCCGTCCCGAGGCGTCCGAGTACACCACGATGTCCGCGGTTGACCGTGCAGCCTGGGCCCTTTCTATCGCGATCTCCCTGTCCGATTCGATCTCGATCTCTGAGAAGGCTTCTTTTCGCCATGGTGGTAGCGGGGTTGGGTCAATCATTTCGATCTCCTGTAGTCTCTCCAGGTTCATGGTTTTCAAGGCTTCTGATAGCGGGAACCGGGCGAACGATCCCCGATTGTTGCGTCTTCTCTGGGCCCGACGTAGGGCGCTCCATATGGGATGTTTTTGGGGTAGGGTGTGCAGTCTAGTGATAGTATTTTGTGCACGGTAGCGCAGACGAAGGTGAGTTGGCAGAACATGTGCTTCTACGTCGAGTGCAGTTGTTGCCACCGTTCGGAAGGCAGATAAGACGCGGATGAGAGCCGCTCGTTGCACGGTACGGAGGTGTCGTAGATGGGTCTTGTCTCGAAGTGGATCATGCCAGACGGTCGAGGCGTAGTCCACAACCGGTGTGACGCACGCTTCGTAAAGCTGTCGCATTTGCTCTGGGCGAAGCTGTCGCAATCCCCCAAGCGCGATATTGACCTTGGTGGCTCGTTTGACGGCTTGCTGTACGTGTTCCTTCCATCGAAGCTCATGATCGAAGATTACCCCCAAGAGCTTGGCCGTTGTAGATGGCTTGATGGCCTTGCCATTCATGATAAGCTGGCCCTGGTTCTGTTCTTTCCTCTTCCGGGTAATGTGAATGAGTTCGGTCTTTTCTGCCGCGAAGCAGGACCCAGTTCTCTCGGCCCAGGCTTCGATCCGGGGTATGTCTTCGGACTGGATTTTGGCCAAGTTTCCTTCGGCGCTCCAGCCAACTTGCCAGCGGAAGTAGTCATCGATGAAGGCGGATGCCCCACCGTGAAAATCGACCGGCTGGTCGACTAGATCGCAGTTGAAGAATGCAAAGAGGATAGGTGACAGCGGAGAGCCTTGTGCGAGCCCGGCATTTTCTAGCGGTACCACCTCGGTTTGGTAATCGTCGAACCCAATGCTAGCCTGGCGCCCGCTCATGAAGCTCGCGATCCACCTTCGGGCCACCGAGGGGATACCCTTGGACTGGAGGCGAATATCCAGGCTTGTCTTATTAACCCCATTAAAGGCTCCCTTCAGGTCAAAGGCCACCAGTGTGACGACCTTCTGCCTGTACCATGCCCGGTCGATTGCGTTAGCAAGCATCAGGAGAGCTTGCTCGGTTGTTCGTCCCGGGCGCCCTCCGAACTGGGTATCCGGTAGAAGCCCGTAATGCTCCGCGAAGAAGGACAACCGCCGGGCCATCACTGCTTCCAGCAATTTTCCGAGTGTGTTAAGTAGCGAGATTGGGCGGTACGCTCCAGGTAGCGAGTAGTCTGGTTTCCCGGGCTTCCGCAGGACTACGATTCGCGCGCTTCTCCATCGCTGTGGGTGGTATCCTAGTTCGATCGACGCCGTGAAAATCCGAGTGATGATGTTTCCGAGATATTTCCAGAGACGTTTCCAGATCAACGTGGGCAGACCGTCCTCGCCTGGCGCTGTTGTGCCTTTGGCAGCCTTGAGCGATCGGTAGACTTCAACCTCGGAGATTGGATGCCATCGGATCTCGGTTGGGGCGTGAGGGGGTGCTTCCTCTTGCGCAGGCGCCATCGATGGGAAGAACGACCCTAAGAACGCCTGAGCTTTCTCCGCGTTGTCAACTAGCTCCCTGTCGCCAACCTTGAGGGCGGGAATGCATCCCCAGGAGTCTCGTGGTTTCATGTACGTCGCTGCCTTCCATAGTTTCCCTTCACCTGCTTCGTCTAGGAACTGCTTCCAATGGGATGTCTTAGCCTTCTCAATGGTTCGAGTCCATGTCCGCCGTGACTGGCGCATGTCCTCGAACATGGCCATGGTGCGGGGGTCGGCTCGTCCGACTTCAGCGCAGCTCTCTTGCCACTTGCGTCGTAGGCGGTTCGCATCATTCTGTTGGGCTTTAAGGTCGGCAGTGAACCACCGCTTGGAGTACGGGGAAGGTCTCAGATCGGGCGTGTGCTTGTCAACTGCATTTGCGGTCGTTCTTGTAAGTCTATCTACGACCGTGTCTAGCGCCTTGGTTGAGTCTAGCTCCCCGGGTCGCTCGAAGAGAACCTGGATCTCCTTTCCAATCTTCTCCCAGTCCGCTCGGTCGTACGCCTTTCTCGGCTTAGTGGTGAGGTTGCGCCGCGCTTGGAGGTACCATTCTGAATAAGTGCCTCGGTGGTCCGAGCCATAGTTGTCGTGATAGAGATGGCATTTGATGAGTAGATCTGGTCTGTTTGTCACTGTCTGGTCGATCGTAGAATTTCTTCCCGGGTGGCTCAACGACCAGAAGGTCGCAGTTCCCCGTGGGAGACAGCTCTGAAGGCCATGATCATGAAAGAAATTGATCAGTTCGCCGGCGTCCTCGATGAAACGAGGTTGAATGTGGTTGCTCCCCCACGCTGGGTGGTGGCGATTAAAGTCCCCGGCCAAAATAAGGCTAAAGGTTCTGCTATCGTCTCGTTTGACGTTTTGAATCGTGTCGTGGATTGCCGATAAGGTAGCCTCCGCCGATGCCCCATCAGGCGTGTGCATCGGTACGGGCGGAATGTAGACTGAGAAGATCAGGATCTGGGAGTCGGCCGTCCAGATCTTGACCGCCGTCAGATCCGGGTGATTGCACCTCACTTGTCGGTGAGAGGAGGTTGAGAGTTTGCGATTGACATAGATAAGGCTACGGAATCGAACCGAATCGCTCTCTACTGTAGGTTGATATAGTCGCCACGCGCTGTGGTTCACGTGTGTTCGGTAGGCAGTAATCGACGGTTCCTGGATCAGGAGCACGTCTAGTTTCTGGCTTTGATGGTCGTTGATGAGAGCTTCCATGCCCGCCCTCGATTTCATGGTGTTTAGTTGTAGAATTCGGAGGTTGTTCTCTAACATTGCGATGGGGGTGCCGTGGCTGGCGTCGGGCACAGCAAGTCTCCAGTCGGATGTTCCCCGCTGCATTCCAGGCAGCGCGCTCTGATTCCCGGAGGACATCTTTCTCGCTCATGTTGGCCGCCACAGTGGCCGCATCGAGGCGTCTCTTTGCACGACCACGCTAGATGGCCGAATCCTTGGCATCGGAAGCACCGTTTCTTTTTGATCTCACACTTTTCCACTCTTCCAATGTACCGTTGATCGATCAACAGGCCATTGTTCAGCATCCACTCTGCTGCCTCTAATGAATCAAACTAGATTCCCATCGAGGCGAACGTTCCCAACTCTTTGTCTCTTTTCTTCAGCCAGGCAATGTCCTCAATTCGAAAGCCGCGGTCTGTGAGGTCGTTCTCGTTTGCGATCTTTTCAATGGCTTCGGTTTTCCTGTTTTCGAGGTCCAACCCAAAGGTCGGGATATGGTGGACAGCTACTCCGAAACGTGGTTTCACCAGTCTAGTGTCGTTGCCCAGCTCGGTCAGCCACTCAGTGTTGTTGCGGGCCATTTCGGCCGACGTCTGGTTTTTGAATCGGATCACATATCCGGTCTTGGTAGTACCAATCCCCGCAACCTGTGCGTCCTGGGTAGATGGCGTCTTCAACAGTGCCGTCCTGATGTGGGTATTCGCAGCCGGGGTGGGGAGGTAGCGACCGAATGCGTCTCCGTTATTCTCTGCGCCCAGCGCTTCAGTGACAGATCGCTGCGTGCTGATTCGGACGCAATTCTTGTCTTTGTCAGTTTGTCGCCGGGTCTCCCGGGGTTGCGGGTTGTCTGTGGCGGCTGCAACGGCCGCCCATGATCGTGTCGGGGATGGTGTGTTCAGCCCGTCTACCTGCGACCGTAGCGCTAGGATCTCCTCCTGTAGCTTCTCATTCTGAGTTTGGAGCTCGTTCTGGTTATCTTTCACTTCTCTCAGTTCGCTCCGGGTGGCGTGAATGAGCGTGGTTTGTTCTTCAATGGTGTGTTGCAGGCGTACAATAATCTGCCAAATCTCTCTGGTTGTCACTCGTCCAGTGCCGGTTCCGGTATTGGTCAGCTCCACGGGTTCCGGGGCCGCGTGGGTCTGCTCGCTTTCCACTCGTGTATGTCTCCTGGTCCGGACCGTGGTCGTTGGTGCAAGGTTTTCCGATGCGTCGATCCCTGTGCCTCTTCGCGTGGTTGTGGTGGCAAGGGGCTCGGGAGCCCCCGTGGGTGGGTCCGCCATCCGTCTGGCGTTAGTTCCCGCTCGGCACACAACACAATAATGTTATATCGCAAGAGTATCAACCACAACGTCTCTGCAGGAATACAGTCCTGTATATCACTACCATACAGTAGAATCTGATTCGACCTGTGTTCCGCTTAGTACAGTAGATTTCGAAAACGGCTTCCCCTTAGAGCACTCACGGCTTGTTTCTCGGCCCGTACCCGAAACCACACTAGCTCGAATTTGGATTTGGTATTGACCATGCTTGGCTCAAAACAAGCCGTGAGTGCTCTAAGGGGAAGCCGTTTTCGAAATCTACTGTATTCGGTCAAGATACAGTCCTTTAGCTTCTCACTTCTGTCATGAAGCTTTCGACAAAGAGCAGATTCGATTCGCTAGTTTCAATCACGGCATTGTCATTTTCCGTCGCGGTTCTAGTCTGTCTATCTCTTATCTTTGTCGGGTGTTCGTCGTCTTCCTCACCGAGGGATCTACGTTTTTTAAAAGTAAGATACGCCCCAAAAACTTCCATTCTGATCGATGCACTAAGCAACCGGCAGGTAGACCTGAAAGAATTTCCAAAGCTGCGTGATTTGCAAATTCGGGACCCATTCAATATTGATACTGCGCGTATCGAGAGCGGGGGAAGAAATGCCGTCGAAGGCGTGGCATCTAGCATCCATACCGGCGCAAATGAAGCAATCCATGAGGCAACGTCAGCTGCCAGCAGCATGGTCGAAGCCCAGGTACACGAATTCAAGTCACATCTGCCTCAATACTATTTGGTTGGCCTCTGGAGCTACTGTAAAGCCAAGGATGGCTCGGAGATGGTTTGTTCCGACCCCAGCACCTCTTTTACTTTTGATCTATCCGCCGTGCTTGATTCCACACCCATAAATCTCAGCAACATACTTCCAGATATTGACCCAAGCTTGGTTTCCGGCTACCGACGGTTTTCCCAGAGTGTGGTCTGTTTGTATATTGCTGGGTTTGTGGTAACCACATTATCTGGAGTTTTGGCTTGTCGCAAAGTTTTCTTTTCAAAAGGCAGCAGACCACTTGCCATATTTTGCACGGTATGTGATACTTGGACAAATATCGAAGAGACATGCTGATAAATTAAGCTTTCCTCGATGCTGATTACGACTGCCACAATTGTGGTCACGGTGATGTATGGGGTTTTTGCTTCCAAGATCAAGAACACCCTGCAGCCTTACGGCGTTGAAGTTACCCTTGGAGCTAAGATGTTTACCACAGCATGGTTGGCAGTGTTCTTTTCTATTGGTGGTTCAACCATATGGTTGGTCCATCTTTTCTGCTGTTGCATCTAATTGCCAAGCCCGTAGATCGTCATTCGGCTGGGAGTGAGTGGGGAATGATATATAAGGGCGGTGGCAGATGGTGGAGCTAAACATTGCTCGCCTCTATGGTGCACATTCTGTGGTAATCGGAACTTCTTGATAGCTGCGTCCGATTCATGAGAGCTTTGTGTTGGTGGGCTCCTACATGGTGTATGAGCTTTTGGAGAGAAATACTGTGGTACACAAAGTACATTATGATTTTCACGCGGCTATATAGAATTACAGAAATTCCGCCTTTGAAAATATCACTATAGTAGAGTGACCAGTCGTGCTCGTCGATCTTCCCAGGCGACGATGCCAGGCTAGTATTTCCACCATCATCTTGTACCCTGCAATGAGGCTTGTGGGTCGGTGTACATTCTCCTGATGGGCTCGAAGACAACGCGCGCTGAGTGTGATTCATTCACTGAGCAGAACTCCTCGCATTCCGCTTGGGCTTCGCATGCTCTTTCAACCAGATTACAGATTGTGTGCTGAAATTTTCGGAGAAGTTGATGGACAGAATTGGTCGAGCGCTCGGTGCCGGATTTGTAAAGTCTTTGTAGTTCGGTGAACGTATGTTCTGTGAGCTCTTGGAGTAGCTTGAAGAGGGAATAGCAATCGCGATAATAAGCATTATGAGCTTGTTGTTGACCGATCTGGCGTACAATCTGTACAATATCTTCCATGGTGCTATCATGGAAGAGAGGAAGAATCA
>MLQL01000125.1:0-17264 GCA_002072365.1 Penicillium flavigenum | reverse complement strand
CGATCGGATATTCCTGAGCCAAAGCTCTCAATGACATGGTTGTTCTCGAGGCAAAGCTACTTTCACTCTCTTGTCGACTAGCGACCAGGGAGGCCTGGCGGCTCAGCTATTGCCCAAACCCTTGGCATTCTCCTGAGGATAACGTGGATGCCTCACATAAAGCGATATGGATTATGTTTCCATTTCACGGTAGTATGTAGGCATTTCACGAGATGAGCGATCGTATGGCAAAGGTGTTGGCTGTAAAAGTTGAACAACCTCACAGACCTATTTCTATATTTTGAGAGTTCAGTCAGGAACGCACGACTATAATCCGCCTCTAGCTTCTATTCCTATTCGCATATGGCTCGACGCATAATCCGACATAAATTGGCCAATACATTTCCCCCCGCCTTTTTCGCTAAGGTCGAACCAGGATGTGGAGCTCAGATATAACATATGTGCAGGTTGAAGGAAGCACATGTAGTGCTGGCATTTATGACTATGACGCTGCCAAGGTTGTCAGTCTGTACTCCAAAGGGAATATGCAGAGACGAAAACACCTAAGCCTTCCGTATTTAGTGGATCTGAAGTCGATTAAGCTCACCTTTGTTGTGAGTTGTCAACTACGTCAGATAATCTGGTCGCTAGCGCTTCGCAAACCATCTGTGCAAAACTCCTATCAGAGATAATGGGTCGACCACTTTCTAGACACTGGAATTGCGCCTTCGCTTCCACCACTGCAATGTGGTTATTCGCGAGGATAAAATAGCGATTTTCGTTTTGCCGTCTCAAACAGAGGCCACCGTCGTCAATGGCAACTATTTGCCGGTCTCCGACCAAGGTTGTAGCGGTGAGACTTGTCTTTGCGTCTCGAAACTCGACAACAATTGGATTTGATGCTGAGTTTGGGGCGATGCAAAATAAAGTATATGTCGAATAACACACGACGCGAGTCGCAGAGTGTCGTCTCCTGGTGTTATACCCAAATAGTGTGTATCAGGGTCGACATAACCCAGGGAGGACCCTTGGGAGCCATTGTACGAGCCGTCGTGCGGTGGGCTGCTCGAGCCAACTTGTATTTCGCTGGAGTCGGCGAAGTCTGGCTGGAATGTATGTCGTCTGAGACGCTTTGGCTGCCGTGCCTCGTCATGTCACGCTCACTTTCTTTTTATCCCTGCATCGTAGGTACGTCTCGCGTGCGACGGTCCTGGTTCCCCTTGAACATGGCCATGGCTGCCCAAATTTGAGCGAGTGAGATGCCACAATTAGACCTTCGCACTAAATAGTGCTCGCTCTGAGCCATGAACGTCAAATCGAGACCTTGCAAGAACGTGCTGGTTTCGTTGGATGAAGAATGCACATCAGAGGTTGTCACATATTGAGATAGAATAGGAAGCAGGTTGCGCTGCGGGTCCCGCCGTACTACGCGACATGCAAGCAAATGAGGCCGTCCCCAGTAACTGGCGGCGACATTTTCTAGCTCCGAAAAGTTTTTTCCATTCTCGGCTTGGAAACGAGCCCTGAAAGCAGATTCAGAGATGACACTGTCAAAATAAAAATTTCCTACTGTACTGTAACAACCCCCATCCCGGCGGCATGAAATTCCCTATGTGATGAAACGCCCCCCAGGTACCTACACATTCGAGCATCACCACTCCTAAACCATATGTTGATTGCTGTCTGAAAACAGCGGAAGCAATAGTTTTTTGACCTTTTATATCATAGCTCTTTTGAAACAAAGAAAATGACTCGGTTAGGGGTTGAGTTACAGGATATGATGTACTACTAGGAAATCCGCTGTCAACTACTTTGACGACAAGATCTCCTACCAAGACGTCAGAGATAAGTAGGAGAAACAACATTGCATGATCTGACCTTTCCGATCTCGGTCGTTATTTTTCATGCTATCAGAATGATGTGAGCTACGAAAGTGTTAATCTGAGCGAAATTCTTGGCAGCGGCGTGGTACAAAAATTAACAAATTGTTTATAGGAATACATGGAAAGATAACAATTATGTCACTGGGTATATGAAAATTACAACCGTCGCTCAACATGACAGCCGCCCACAGCCCCGTCTGTAAATATTACGGATTGTGACCTTTGTAAGCCTGGACCGACGATCAGGTGACTACCATGACCGTTGTGCGTGGCAAGATTAGGCCTGGGTGAGATTGCTAAAGCCACTTATGATCTTGGCTGTTAACCTCAAGCGCTCAGTTGTAATCTTCAGCTGCGAATCCAAAGATCAGGGCGCGTCCGGACTAGCAGCCGAGCACCAAGGCTAACCCAGACTCTGTCCTACAGCCGAACAGACTGGGCGGTACATGGGGGGCAGCCATAGCCAGTTTCATGGACACCGTGTGATCCAGGACCCGTCGGAACTGATCCTGTAGCCTTGGTACTCAGGGGTTTGTGAATGTTGATTGGCCGGGAGTGACTGGGATTCTAAAGGGAGAACCGCTGTCGAGATGGTAGGGGCAAGTGTCGGCGAGTCGCGGAGGGCGACAATTCCAATGTTAGTGTGAAGAGAAGGGCCGGTAGCGTCGAAAGAAAGACCGTTCACAGCAGAGGCAATACTCAGGGTCTGCAGGCAAGCGCCGGTCTGCACATCCCAGATCTTGGTCATCTCGTCGGACGACCCGGACGCGATGCGGCTGTTGTCGTGGGAGAACACCACCGAGTTGACCAAGTCATCATAGCCCTCCAGTGTCTGCAGGCAGGCGCCAGTCTACGCGTCCCAGATCTTGAACGTTTTGTCGAAAGACTTGGACGCGATGCGGCTGCTGTCGTGGGAGAACACCACTGAGTTGACTTTGTGACCATGGCCCTCCAGCTTCTGCAGGCAGGCTCCGGTATGCGCATCCCAGTCAACTCCCATCGCCGCCGCGATCGCGATATTATTGGGCCTCTCGTGCCGGAACAGCTGCTTGATCATACTCCGCAGTGGGCTAAATACTAGCGCCGAACCGTACGCCTGGAGGGGACTGTTCTCAATTGCTGCTCGGTGGTACAAAATAAACCGGTAGGCATCCTGGACCAGACCGCTCATTTCGGATGTTGCTGGTCATTCCTACAGCGGTATTAGAGCTGTATAAATTGCTAGGAATGACCACATACCCTTAGCAGACTACTGAGCTTCTTTATCGACATCAGCCCCCTCGTTACGCTTCGAAGAAGACTTAGTGCCTCGAGCCAGTCCGCGAAATTGATTTCGTATTCGACGAGTAAAAAGGTTGCGATTCGCTTCAATCATGCTTCTCCGCACAGATTCACGATCATTCAGGGCAAGGTCATGGTCATTTAGAGCAGGGATGAACTGAATGATTATGATGCCTTGGGCGGTTTTTTCCTTGAATGTCAAATCCCAATGAGGTGATTTTACTTCAGAAAGTATTCCAATGCACTCTGACTGGCACATCTCAGGGAAGCCAGTGATATGAAGGCATCTTTGCTCGGGAGCGAATACTAATGACATTGCCGGATTGCGAGTGTAGAATATTTCCGATAGTTGATCAACCATTAACTGGCCAGACCTACCGTATACATGTCTTACTATCGGGGTTGGTCTTTTCATACCGAAATTATTGTGCTGTGCACTATGTCAAGTTGGAACTGATGCGAGAATAGCAGAACAAAATCTCGGCTAAGGGAGAAAGGTGGCCTTTTAATGCGTCCGAGAAGGCGGAAATAGAGGGCAAAACTTTTGGTGGCCTCGGTGGAATTAGCGGCTTCCTGGGAACTCGAGCCCAAACAACCGACCGAAGCAACTAGTCTGTTTGGTTTGTTTGCAAGGTAGAAGTTCTGGACGTCCGTACCCCATACAACCATGATACGATAGCTATTCTTATGCCATCATACATTACCGTACTAAGATCATGCCAAAAGTGTGGGTCAGGGGAAATCTAGCTGTATTAGACTATCACTGCCAACTGGGAGTACGGTGGAGGCTATCGAAGCAGCTCATATTCATGCCCCTACACGAACCGGGCCTACCATACCGGCTGAAGGATCTGGAAATGTGGTGTGGTCATCTACCCCTCGATGGCTGACTTTATGCTATCTGCTCCTCCTAGTAGTCAGAATGATTGATGAAAGTCAATGCATTTGATTTGTTCAATATCCTCTACCGAGGAGCAGACAGGGCTAGCTCACGGTATCTTTCTCTGTCCCAGGAGTCATTTATCTCCTGGTGTCCTTGTTCTGCAGGGAGAGCCTAGCAAAATGGAAAACAAAAAGGTGGGTATTCAAGGGGAACAGTACCAAGTCGCACCATCGGAATAAATCCTGAGTCTATACAAAGAACCAAGTTGATTTCCAGTCACCTGGACTTTGGCAAGCTGTTGAACACCCCTATCTCCACTTTGCTAATAACTGTTGTGTTGAATCACCCATCCTTGGGTAGTCAGGCTTGGTATGCGGGAGTTGAAGAAACGGTCATTAAAGGTTGTTGAGAGTCCGTATAAATGTTAGGCCCTGGCATTCATGTTCATCACGCCGTGTTTGAGGTTGTGGTCGGTGATAACACCATGTGTTGAAGTAAACCTCGCACGTGTTTGACTACCGTTCAATCAACGGCTTTTCATCTATCAACTCCCTAACATTGTAACAAATCTATCCAAGGCGTGACCTAACGCAGAAATAGCAGGTCACCGTTATTCAACGCTGTCGTGGGATGGGGAACATTAACTCGGCCACTCTTTTCGCCTCTCGAATAAAAGCTTGATGCTGTGGGAATTCCAAAGGTCACAAAGGTTGCTACTACTGAGTCGATTTTCTCCTAGCTAGTCATACCTCTTTGATACTTCTACCCGGCATCCCATGCTTGCACCCAGACAGATTAAGCGTGGCACACGGAAAACACATCTATAGTGCTGTGTCGGACTTTATCGCTTGTTACTTTCTTCTTCTGTCCGCAAAAGATGTCTGCAAATATGTTATTTACGGGTGGAAGTCCACAGATGGAACAAGAAATCACACCACCATCCTCGCAAATATGTGGTGAAAATGATCTGGCATTCTCAAATGGCATACAAACGCTCTTCCATGACAGCGCCAAACTAAAAGCAAACATTGCTCCTGGCCCTGTCGAGTGGCCTGGCATGGAATTTCATCAAAACCATGGGGGCCTAGTTATTTATCAGGCGTCGCCTCACTCGGTGCAAAAGCACGAAGGCAGTTGGGATGGTCATTGTCATGGACAAACAGGTTGCTCGATTGATCCAGATTTCATTCAATGTGGATCGCGACCTTTGATCTGTTGGCTCGGATATCTGCCTACGTCAGTGCCACCCAACCACCTCCTGCTAGGGCCACCTCCTGAGTATTTTGACTATGCGCCGAGTTTCTTTGGAACTTGCCTTTTCCCAAACCAAGCGAACATCAATTCTCCCTACCCACGGCCGCTTGAGGCACTTCGCCATGACAGCCAGAATACTGTCGCGGGACCCTGCCAGGCCTTCGGGCAGCCTGTCAATCTTCTATGTAGCTCGCAAGATCTGTCCAACATCCCTCGACGGCAGTTCAAATGCGGCGTTCAGGGATGCAGGAGTCATTTCAAACTTCGAAAGACCCTTAATCGTCACCTGGCAAGCCATTCAGGGAAGAGGCCTCATGTCTGCTGGGTACCTGGGTGTCAACGCAGCTTCTTGCGTCGGGACAACCTTAAAGCACATTATGCAACGCACGGGAAACGTAAGGGCCGCAATCGCTATGTGGCTACCCTGGATAAGACAGCATCTGTCTATAACCCTGAATTCTGTGGGCAGCTAACGCCGGAAGGATGGCCACTAGATTACTCTGGCCAAAATTGATCCGGGCGATCGAGATTTAAGATGGCGCTGAAGTGTCAACTCTTCTATTATCATGGACAAGAAACAACAGGATAGGCTTAAATACAGTTGAAGTTTGTTCCTCTGTAGGGCTTTTCTTTTTCGTGCTACGAACCTACAAAATCTCAACTGCAGCATTGTAACCCTCCATTTGATTTTCTACGAACAGATTCGACATGTGCAACATTCAGATGAGCAGTGTCAATGCAAATAATGCTTACCAAGTTCAAAGCTATTCACATCGTTGGTAATCGGAATATCATATGAAATACCAAGGAGACCGAGGTCAGCGTGGTCCAGGGACTAGGACAAAGAATATATGTAAGTTAAACGGCAATACCCCAACAGCTGGGCTACGATGAAGCCAACAATGTAATTGTGGCTGCAGACCACCCACCATCTGTTGTTATCGTGTCATATCTACTAGCCACAAATAGCTTTCTGCGAATGGCGGACCTAGTGACCAGTTGGAGATATTCCTAGTGTGCCAAAGACAGGGTTTACCAGTAAGTTGTCCGATTTCCCGGCCTGGTCTCCATCTAAAAGTATAGAGAGCTTCGTATAGCCAGTTCACCGATAGGCCATCATCTTCAAGGAATATACCAATTTCAGGTGGATAGTCCTAGGGTAATGTAGCAAGCTGGTCCCGCGTGGGCGACCAGGGGGCACAGTTCATTGTACAAATTGGTCGCACTTGAAGGAGCTATGCCAGAGACGGCTTAAGCCCCACAAGGAGCTAGATGTAGATCTTCTGTGTAACCAATAATCGTCAACATTTAGGAAGGAATAGGGTATATAGCAGTGCAACCGGCTCTAAAAATTATGAGATACTGGAAGGGTACGTTAGGGATCAGCGAGCCCTCAGGCAAAACATTCTTTTCTGGGCTTAGCATTGAATAGACGCTCGGGCATAGTGGCCCCGCTGTTTCGGATGGAGATAGGGGGTACAGATGGGCCCGGTCGGATTGTATATACATTTGAGGTTTTATGCTGGAATTGTGGCGGTCCGGACCGCTGTGCCCATTGTGTGCGACCTGTGAGGAATCTTCAGTCCCTAGGCGCAGGATGTACCCGGGCGTCGCTCTTCGAAGTCTAATTCGTGCTCGATATCATCACATTGGCCGTTTAGTGCCCGCGTAATGGGGAGGTCTGCCGACTTCGATTCGGACTATGTACCGACCGCCAAGAGCTGGCCCAGGACATTTTAAGGTGATGTCAGCGCTGGCAACGGTCTCTGTAAATACTCCGTCGGCTGGGCAGAGAGTTACGTGATTCGTAGGCAAAGCAAGCGTCAAGCAAGAAGGTATGTGGGCTGCAGACTGGGCCCAGACCGATATCGGCTAAGAGAAGCAATGGTAGATCTACCGAAATCAGTCTAGAAGTATAAAGTCAACTGCTCCAGTCTTGTGACTTCACCTGCACTTTCTGGCCTTGCCGAGAGCTATATCATATCCGCGGCTGCTTTCAACCCTGGGCGAACACTAACGACCAGGTATCTTTCTTAGGATACAACCAAACGATAGAACAAAACCCACAAATCGAATCTCTCGACTTCGCTAATTAATCTCAAGCTCTCAAATAGCTCACAGATCTCAGGATTACGCAATTATCGAAAGCCACAGTTCGGTCACATGTACTGGAAGAGAGATCCTGGCGGTCAATGACCTACATTAAAAGTGCAAACACCATGGAACAGCGCAGTGAGGAAATTGACTCTTTATTATGCGTTTATTAGTGCTTTTTCAGCCACTGGTACACCCGCTCTGCGATCTCAAGGTTGTTCTTCTCCATGAAGAACATGTGTCCGTTGCCATGAATACCCTCGTTGCCTAGTTCCATATACTCAACGTCTACACCAGCTTGCTCCAGATACTTCACGGTGCAATAATCATATGGCGCATGGAACGATGCTTCGCCTGTAACAACAAGTTCCGGGATTTTGCCCAAGTTCGTCAACTGCTTCGCTGGGGACTTCTGCATTATGCACTCATCGTGGTCGGCGTCGATTGCTGGCTCGATGGTTGTCCCAATATTTTCGGCATTCTTGCCTGCAGAAGGTTCGTATCCGATTGCAAGGTCGGTGAGACCAAAAGCGAAAGCTGGGCGATTTCCAAACGGCGGGCGGAGCGTGAACGGTGGACCAGACGGCTCGAGCTGGACAATACCTTTGACTAGGCCTGGGCGCATGTCTCCGACCCTCCAGCCTACTCAATCGTTAATCACTTCAGCGAGTCATAGTGCTGGGCTGAAGATACCGTATGCACCCGCCTGCGAGTGACTGATGATATAACAGTCGCCTACAAGGTCGACTAGAGCTGAATACGCCTGCGCATTTTGCTCTTCGCTTATGAAGCGATCGGTCTGGAACTGTATCTGGCTCCCGTAGAAAGCGTCGAATGTTGAGTCGCCAATGCGACCAGTGCCAGGCCATTGCGTGTGAAGCTTCGCCTGTGGCCATTGGTTGCCGTTGTTTGCTACGTCGGTGAAAATATCAGAGACAGAATCGGGGGAGCCAAGGTACCCAATACTTCCCTGTTCGGGATACCAGAAGGAGCGGCCACGTGCAGGCTGGTCTGAGAGGTAGACTGTGTGACCTTTGGAGATGAAATAGGATGACCATCCTGGCCGTCCGTCTGGGGTATCAAGGAAATTCGTGCCGGTCTGAGCCGCGCCCGCAATGAAGATAATGGGAAGTGGTGGGTTCGCCGGGATTGGCTTAGGGGAAAGCTTCTCGACATAAATTTGCCCTACCATAGCCATTGATGTAGAATTGACGACATTGTCCTGTTTGGCAAACTTAGATACATGTAGAATTGGTTGGAATCAAGACTTGCTGTGATGTTCGTGTATCGTCCGCCAACATAGAGAACTTCCCGCTTAGGAATAATGTCCCTAAGCTGGGAACCACGAGTTTGCACATTGCTTCCTAGAAAAGCGAAATACGTCAAATAGGTAAGAGAAGTCAAGGTACGAAAGTTTAACATATTGACCCAGTTATGCGAGAAGTGCAAAGTCCCTGAGAAGGAGTCGATTGGAGGGAGAGAAAAGAGCTCCGGCTCGAATTTGTTGTAGGTGATCCGTGCCTTCCTGTCGACCTGCGACCCACCCACACCGCTTCTCGTCTTGGCGCTGATGAGTTTGTACACCCATCTAAACGTTTTTGGTAAAGGGTAGTATCTGCAATACAAGAGATGAACACCAACTACACTATCTCGATTTCTGGTTAATCTACCAATACCCCTTCCAATATCTCCAAATCCTACCACTTTCAGCCAAGAGTTGCTCACCATGCACTCCAAATCCCCATTTAGGTATAGCGTCATAAGTATGTCATATGTGTAAAACCACTAGGATCAATACCGACAGACTCACCAGGATTTGAACAATATTTCAATCTGTCAATCAGAGTACAGCGCGCACTGGTATCCGGAAGGATCATTAGGGTGATTCTGACTCGCATTGAGACGTGTTCAAATGGTGACGCGCACCTTCGCACGCTGTGGCCCTGAAACGAAAGCTAATAAAAAGTGAAGCGACATGAGCAATAAGAAGGCGGCTAAAGGCTTTGTTTTGGTAAAGCGCCGGACAGTCATAGGGACATTTATCCCGAGCCAATTATTGCATACAAAGTCGCGCAGCTCAGGGCGGTGTAAGGACTGATTTGATGAGCATAGATAGAGAAATATAGCATAAAGCCAAAGCCAAGGACAATTAATTGTATGAGCTCTCTCAACAATATGTTACGAGTAATTGTCCGAACGTCAGCGGCACAGGACAGACTAAGTTGTTTTTGAGGTCCTAGATGCGGGGTACGTAACACAAATGGATTGAAGAATAATGGAATAATATCAAGACCGGAACTTTAGAAGTTCCCCAATTGTACAACTGTAAGAGACCAGGATCCGCTGACATGGAGATTGTCAAGGTATAAAAGCCAAGTACGATCTTATTAACGATGTGGCGGCTTGAACGGGGTGGTGTAGATGGCTTGTAGTGACAGGACTGCTGCTCTGCGGTGGGGCTGGTTTATTATGATTTGGATGACGCTGTTTATATTTGTATTGACCTTATTAAGGATCTCCGCCGGATTGGATGACGAAATCCCTGTATCACGGAAGGAATGCTGAATAGTCCGAGGTTGTAAACTATTGGCTTGGACACCCGGTAGGCGTATGGGGAAGGCGGCTTTAGCTGTACTATCGCTATAGCGGTTCCACTACTGAAGATTGTCATTCTCCATCTTGAGAGTCTGTTGTATGCAAGATATGGATTCTGATCAAGAGGCTGCCATAAATGGGTCATGTTTTGAAGGAAAAACCATGCTTTGATGCCACTATCAAGACAATATTGAAGAGACTATGTAGTAATAGGTGCAGGATGATTGTCAATGTAAAGTAGTCATTCCTTGCAATTGCCTTTGTTTGGTCTCTTTACCAGCGAAATACAGGCAATCAAGGGCGAATCTCACCATCAATATACCCGCTTGGCGTGATATGCTATCCAGAATGGCAAAGGTTCGGTCCACCTGACTACAATAGGGAACTGGCTTTGCGATGCCGAACAGACGCTACGGAGAAAGAAGCTACGTGCACTTACACAAGGAGTTCCCGGATCGTCAATCAATATGGTGCAGAGGGGTTCCAAAAAGAGGCAACTGCTGCAAGAAGCGCGTCGCTGTGGTCACAAAGTGTTGGAAGAAATACCGATATGTACAGCCGTCCAGGGACCGTTCCTCAAAGGCTGAATAGAGTGTTTCCATGTCACCAAAAATAATTTACAAATCATACGAACAAGTCAGATGGTACTTTAGCAAGGTCCCCCACCTTCAAATTGACCAAGGATCAATATCGTGAGAGTGAGATTTGGGTCCCTTCATACCCATGCACCGGCACCCCGCTGAGCTGGGCCACCATCAGCCACATCTGCTGGTATTGGGACTGTTTCAGCCTACACGACCCGGCCAATGTGATGGAGCTGTTACTAACCGTTACTCGGGGGTAGCAGGTCTATAGAACTCCCTTGTGCAACGCCAAGAACAGACAATAGAGAAAGTAAGTTATTTGTCTATCAGCAAGCTGCGCTGGCCTGACCGCGGCCAGCCCAGTTGGTATAGAGAACAGTGGCTACAGTAGTTGTACAATCACATGATCTGCGGATATCTGACAAGCAAACATAAATTCAAGTCAGAGGAACTGACGCTGGGAAAATGGTATCAGAATCGCCAGGAGTGGACTCAGGCTAGGACACAGTTGATCACGGAGTACACCAGTAGCGCGTTCTTTCGCGAGCAGTGGGATCACGAGGCATTAGGAGGAATTGGTAACACCGACGAAAGACAGGACTTTGCTCAGCGCTGGCCAGCCTTCTCCTAGATGGGGCCGGTTACAACGCTGGAGATCAGCCGATTGAGAAAGACTGCCGCTAATTTCCGGGTCACTGTTGCTATTCACACTCCGCAGCTGCGCAGTTTGTCTCACTTCTCTGCAGACTCGCCGGTAAAGATGTCGTGTGGTGGGCAGTATGCTAGCTATCATGTAGATGGAGGGTTCGACGAGGGCATAGATCATAGGACCACCTGAGGCGTACCATGTTGGGTCCGAGAAGAGCGGGACGGTAAAGAAGACGGAGAAGCGAAGCGCGCATGTTATTATGCCCCTACGTCGTGTCAATAATTTTTCTTCTTCTAGGCGAGTCACAAAAGTAAACGGAGACGAGTTGTTTTACTTACAGCGAAGCAGCCAAGAAAGTAAGTATAAGGCCGATCTTTTCCGAAGTGCGCATTTGCAATCGGAGAAGAATTGGCCACGGGAGCACCAGTATCACCACATCCGTAACCAGACTCGGAATGCTATAGCTCTTATAAAAAAGCATCACGTCTCCACAAGTTCCGTCATTGACATCAACCGCCTGGGTCCAGAAGTATCTGAAAGGCCGGCAAATCGAAAAGGCTAGGATAACAGAAATCAAGCCTTGAAGGATAAGAATCACGCCAGTGGCAGCGATTATGTGACGATAACGTGGGACTTCGAAGACTTGATAGTAGAGGAATAGAGCGGCAAGCTTGGCGAGCATGACGGCGGGTGTGTAGGTGAACTCGAGAACTTTGGATAGTTGCAGCCAGGTCTCAAAGGTTGTCACAGGGACGGCATCGACGTGGCACCCTACACCGCCTATTTTAACCATTACTATCGAGCGTTAATGTCCATCATTCACTCATCGAGCTTCCCCATCTGAGTTAAGTCACCGTAGCTTCATGTTTGGCTATTTTCTCCTCAGGCAGTGGAAAATGCCCAATCCATCCTCCTCACTCGTATTCTCAAATCGTCCTTCTAAAGCCAATTACCCATGCGAGAGGACAAGAGAGGGAATACTAACAGATTCCCGTCACCGCACTCCCCATACAAAACACATAGCACAGAGTGTTACACACCACCATGGGCACTCCCACGGCCTTGGGATTGAAATACCGGCTCACGTAGAACACCAGCATGAAAATCGTATCAATCACAATGAACGCGATGCTGACCCGCTGGTCTAGAGCCGGATCATTCGTCTCGGTTAGTAACTCTGACGAGCCCACGCTCGAGACTGCCATGGTGAATAGAACAGGCGTTTAGGAGGCGGTACATGCAAGGTTATGCTGGGGGAAGTGGTGCGGACGCACGTGTTTTACGTCCCAGATGCGCAAGTCATCGAGTAATGAACTCATATATATATATATATCTAGAGGCGGTGACACCCGGAGATGATGTCCCCTAAGTTCCGGCAGAAATTCCAATTCGACTAAAGCGACAAAGAAAATCGGTATGTGCACTTCAGATGTGCGCCCCACCTGCTTGAGTATGTGACTGATCCTGACAGTCAATATCGCGAAAATCCTTTCCAGCCAGTCTAGACTCTAACAATGGCATGCTCCCGGACCGCTGGAATAAAGGTGGTTTTTGGCCCGCGGCGGGGGGGGGCCAAGAGGTTCCTTTCCATGTCAGTCATGATAAGGTTTACATGACCGAGATCGTCGATCTATCCCTGAACCCCAGAAAATAAAATTTCTATGAACCAAGGAAACGCTTTGTCGATAAGAATATGCAGCTGTAATGAATGATCCTCATGGAAAGCTTATAAATGCTTCTACTCCACTTTCTTTTTAGGTTGCTCATGATTAAGCCCTACAGCCCAAAAGTAAAGAGATTTGAGGCAGAATCAACGAAGCCTCAATCTGTTCATGTGAAGGATTTTGCAAGAAACGAATACTTTATTACAAATAATCTCTATATCTAGCGTCACGATCATGATACGCAAGGTGCTTAAAATAAAGTTTAGGGGCCGCAGGAGGGCCGGCCCACGTCAACCCATGTCCAGGAGCCAATCGCTTTCAGCAAAACCGGAGACATCTAAGCTCATGTGGTCTATCCAAATTGGCAGACGTCTTTACAGTTAATGGAATGGTGATAGAATTGGAGCAGATGGAGAGGAAGTGTTAGACTCAAAGAGAGTATAATCATGAGGGAAAGCTTGGTGCAGAAGATACATAGCTTCTAGAACGTTCTACAGACCGACAACCACGGGTCGGGTCGTAGCCTACCATTCTGTCGCCAAAGCCTGCGTGATATTCCAAATACTCGACTGCCCCAGCAGTACTTCGTAAGCAACAAAACCCCGTTCCATCGGGCACTGACGGCCGTCAACTTGGGTCTTGTGGATCGTGTCTGGACCTTTGAAATTCTTTCCAATTTCTCTCCGGGCCACAAATAGAACCTCCCTGATTTACTGTTCCGTGGGCTGTCGCTGGGATCTGCATCAGAGAACCGTACCTAGCTCTGCCTAATTTGGGAGCGGTGTTTGATTGGTCCGTCGGGTGCTATTTGTGTCCAGGTTCCCATCAGTGTGTGATAGTATGTGATAGTAGCGTTGCAATCTGGCGAGGTGAGTGGCGATCACAAAAACCTAGCTCGTGAGCCTTGGTAGCTGCAACCGTTCACATGGTTGTCCTGGAAACCAGGCTCGGGATCCTATTGTATGTTTTGCAATACGGTCTGAACTTTTGTTATGCCCTCCCAAAGAAAGATAAGCTTCAACCTAAGTTTGAAATAATGTCAGAGTATGTGTGGTCAGGGAATAGAGATTCTAGTAAAGGCAACATTAGCTGGCTGCGAGTAGAAAGGAAAGTAATAACGTCCAGCGGCGCGGGGCTAGGGAGGAGCAGGATTGATTCTAGCGAGACCAAAGGGTCCTCCGGCCAACCGCAGGTCCAGTTCAGCGTTTCCGTCAGCCACGAAGTCTCCAACCCATTATTTCGGCATCTGTTGAAGCACTTCAACTCTCACGAAAGAGACGGTGGTTGTGGTTAAAACGGGCAGATGTAGAGTGCACCGCGTTGAGCGATTTAATTGCAAATTCAGCGTTATGTAGGAACCTTTTTTTTGCGACGTTTCTTTCTTTTCAACAGTTGATGAAAGTGGTTCACCACACTCAACGCACGATTTTGAGAGGAATGATTCCAGGTCGAGACTTGACTCTGTAGGCCACAAAGTATCCAAACACCCCTTCAACGTCGTTGCGATCGCTTCAACGCCTACCAACGAAGTAATTGTTCTCGCTACCATCTGCGCAATTGGTTCCTTGGTAGAGACGTAGCCAAAAAAACTATGAAAGGGGTCAGATTCCCAGCCCAAAAAAATTCAGGACTTCGGTCCTCACACTCCGATGTGTCATGGTGTCCCCCTCTTGCCTGCGGGATTGAGAGTCTCCGTGACCACGGCTGTCGCTGCCACGAGCCCAGTGATGTAAGACTTGCGCTCCCTCGCTGCCACGAGCCCCGCGAGTGTAAAAAGGTGCTTCGCAGGATAGGTCTGCGTCAACAACAATCCTCGCAGGATAGGTCTGCGTCATCAATATGCCTCGCAGGGGGGTGCTGCGTCAACAAGACTACCCCGCAGGATAGGTCTACGTCATCAATATGCCTCGCAGGGGGGTGCTGCGAAAACAAGACTACCTCGCAGGGGGGCGCTGCGTTACCAAGTGAACTCCGCAGGGGGACGCTGTGATAACAAGTGAGACCCGCAGGAGACCGCTGCGTTAACAAGTTCTCCGCAGCCTAGGCCCTGCGTCAACAAAGCGCCTCGCAGGGACATCTGCGACAACAAGAGTCTCCGCAGGGACATCTGCGAAACCAAGAGTCTCCGCAGGGACATCTGCGACAAAAAGACCCTCTAGCCCGTGCAGGCACCTCTTCGTGGTGCTAGGGACCAGTATTCGAGTGTTCCAAGAGTATTCGGAGAAGCAAAGACCTGCGCAACATCTTCATCGTCTGTTCATTGTTCCGAAGGGTCATCATGGATACATAGAAGGGGCCCTAGTTAGATCTTTGCCAATTCAATAGCCGAAATCATAAACTAACAACTGAAGCGTCTTCAGTATCAAATGACGTATTTCCCATTCCTTTCCCTTGATAGCTTGCGATCCAATAGCTTCCTCGCTACAATAGAAATTGGCATCTTTCATTCAGATGTAGGCAAACAGAGATGAGAGAGTTGTCTTGGAATTCTTGTTGTGATGAACCGTTAGTGTTGACGTGAGTGTTGACGTGAGTGTTGATGTGAGTGTTGACGTGAGTGTTGACGTGAGTGTTGATGTGGGTGTTGATGTGAGTGTTGATGTGAGTGTTGATGTGAGTGTTGATGTGAGTGTTGATGTGAGTGTTGATGTGAGTGTTGATGTGAGTGTTGATGTGAGTGTTGATGTGAGTGTTGATGTGAGTGTTGATGTGAGTGTTGATGTGAGTGTTGATGTGAGTGTTGATGTGAGCGTTGATGTGGGTGTTGATGTGAGTGTTGATGTGAGTGTTGATGTGAGTGTTGATGTGAGTGTTGATGTGAGTGTTGATGTGAGCGTTGATGTGAGTGTTGATGTGAGTGTTGATGTGAGCGTTGATGTGAGCGTTGACAAGAGTGTTGATGAGCTGAGCGTGGTAATGAGTGTGGTGGTGAATGGTCGGGCGGTGAAGGAGATGGTCCCACCCTCAGATTATGTAAGTTTCCTGAATAGGGGGTTCAACTTCACCTTCTGGATTTATCGGTTATTTATGTCTGTCACTGTCACCTACCGCCATAACCACCGGTATAGTAGGTAATCGATGCTGATAGCGATGTATCCTGTTATATAATTTATTAAATATATTGCTTTATTATAAATCTATCGGTGAGACTAGTAGACAGTATAATCTAAGTGGATTTGTAGGTTCAACATATCTTGTGGTCATATATATATATATTTACACACTTTGTACTCGCATCACTATTTCTATTTATTTTAGATCACACTCTCAAGTCTCATTCAGACCAGACTCAACAGTCCACCGCTTTGACAAGCCTGGTTCAATCCACCTCGCCCGTTATGTATCCTTAGTATTGTGGGACCTGTACGTGGCTAAAACATTGTAAAGTAAATGAATGCATGAAGGGCTTGCTAACAAGCGGCCCATGGGCCAACCAACGCCATGCCCGCCTATAGGCAGGTGGAAGTAACTCATTGATGGGCTGTGTCGAGGTCGATCAATATCCCCAGACGTAGCACGGAGGTTTTCTTGCCATCTCATCCACATGATAGATATATCAATTTGTATTGATTCTATCTAGCAAGCCATCTACCTCTAGTGCCGTTCTGATCACTCGGTGGATTTGCATACAGCCCCTACTTCGATTGAGCTGGTCGAAAGCAAATACCTGACTGCCCTCCGTTGGTCAACTATGAATAGGCAATACATACGCTCAAGATCAGACCTACCAGAAGCATTTGATGAGTCGCCGCTCGAAATACCATTTGTTGGCTCAACTAAACATCGTGATGCGATAGACTCTGCCTTGCGTAGTCGAAGTCAGAGCTTCAGTCAGCGATTGCAAGTCACTCAAGCCTACTCTATATGTAGGATGGCTATATCCTAGAACCATCGCGAGAGTGAAAGTGGATTCGCAACAAAGAAAACCAAGTTACCGAGGGTATTCTTTGGCCCAAGAATATCCGATCGGCTCCTGCATTTGGGAGTCACCGCAATATTGTAAGTAACCCCCCCGTTGGTAACTACAACTCATAGCGCCAGCCGTCTCCCATGTATCAATATCCACTACTGCGCCCAAACCGCCGATCATTGCTTTCTGGGGCGTAGTACCCGGGTACATGCGATCAAGCATGCTCTGCTGCCGAGAGAACACAGCAGGATTGCTCTGAGTGGTGTTGTTACAGACTAAAACTCATATTCACAAAGGATCTGCTTGAACAGTGATATGCCAAATGTCATCCAGGGCGCGGTGAGTTTGACAAATATATACTTAATGCTGAATAGTCGATGCTGGGTGTACAGAATCCGACGAGTCCCTGGCAGGAGCTGCTTGCGCGCGATAGGTTAGAAAACGACATCAATAGACAGAGACACGCGGCCGGCTTGACTGACCTGCAG
>MLQL01000124.1:0-17380 GCA_002072365.1 Penicillium flavigenum | reverse complement strand
CATCGACTTTTAATACTCGATAGCTATAGAAGTTATTTAACCCCGAAGTTCGATAAAATCTATAAAGAAAATAAGATTATACTACTCTATATACCTCCGCACTCCTCTTACCTTTTATAGCCTCTAGATATAGGCTATTTTATAGTATTAAAACGTATATATAGTCGGCTAGTTAAATTAAAAATATAGGTTAGGATAAATTATATTAATAAACTTAATTTCCTTAAAGTATATCCCCTTATACAAATTAAAGCTTTTAAATCGGAGACTATTAAAAGTAGCTTCGGAGTAGCCGGCTTAGTCCCTTTCTTACCGGAGAGAGTGATTTCGAAGCTTAATATTCGGCTTCGAACCCCTACCCCCCTAGCTAGCTAGGGACTACTAGTAAATTAAGCCGGAATTTCACCCTAAAAACCCCCTTTATAGAGAAAGAACTATATCGATAGGCTTTATTAATTAAAGCTTTACTTTATATAAGGTCTCGAAGCCCCCCTAGCCTATTAGGTCGTATATTAAACTAGCTTATAAAAGGCTTCCGTCTTATAATATATTTATTAGCTATATTATTTATATTATTAATTAATAGAAGGTATACCTCTTTAGCTATATTAAATTTATCTTTAGAGAGTACTAAAAAATTAGGAAGACTTATATCTTCTTTATTTTTTACTTCTTCTTATTAATTAGGATTATTAATAGATATTAATAAAGTTTCTATATTTTTATCCCCTTTAATAGATAGCTATTAAGATCTAGGTTTCTTAACCTTATAATTCTTTATTTTTAGATTTTTATATAATTATAAGCTTATTATTACTTATTTATTAAATACTATAAGATTTATTAATAAGGCTAGAAAATAGGGTTTCCGAAGTGTATAAATTTAGATCTCTTTATAGAGATTAAATAATAGATTATATTAATAATTTATAGTCCTTACTTAGGCTATTTAAAACCTATATAATTACTACCTATTTTAGTAGTATAATCTCTTTACTAGTAAGATTATCTACTAGTATTTTAATTATATTTAGATATTCTTCTATAGTATAAAGATTATCTAATTTATTATATTTATTATACTATAAAGGAATTTAAAAATTATAAAAAGTATTATATATTTAAAAAAATATAAATTTATATTATTATAAGATTTAGATTTTATATATTATATTTTAAATTAAGATTTAAAATCTAAATCTTATTATTTTAATATTATATCTATAGATCTATATATTGCTAAAATTAAAAAAAGAAAATGATCTAGATCTATATATAAAATTATAATTTAATATAAATATAGGGTAAAATCCCTAGTATAGTTAGTTTTTTATCCTTTATAGTTTTTTCTATCTAATATATTAATTTATACTTCTTTCTATTTTATATCTTTTACTTTATCGCTTTTATTTTAAACCTTTCCTTCCTATTTTCCGCTATAACCTCTAAGATAATTAAATATTAAAGAATTCTTTTAAAGTTAAATAGTCTATAGTAAAACTCTTTCGGTAATAGATTTCTTATAGTTTTTCCTAAGCTAGCTTTATATCTACAATATCTTTCATATATAGAAGTGGACTATTATTATATAGTAGTAGGATTTTAACGAATTATTTTAATAAGCTCTTCTTTTATAAGGACTATTTTTACTCTAATCGATTAGATTAAGTAATTTTTAGATCCCTGAAGCTTTTAAATTTATATTGTTTTAAGAGAGGCTATAATTCTATATATAGTATAGTACTATCGATATATATAGAAAGTTATAATTTAGCGTTTCGGAATAGGTTAATTTTAATAAAAAAGATAAAAAGGGATTTTAAATAAACCCTTCTATAATTGAAAGAATAAATAAATAAACCGGGCTTATAACCTTTAGAAGGTTATAGGGGAAAATAGGAAGGAAAGGTTTAAACTAAAAACGATAAAGTAAAAGATATAAAATAGGAAGAAATATAAATTAATATATTAGATAGAAAAAACTATAAAGGATAAAAAACTAACTATACTAGGGGTTTTACCCTATATTTATATTAAATATATAATTATATTTAAATTAAATTATGCTTTTATATATAGATCTAGATTCTTTAATTTTAATAATTTTATATAGATCTAGATTTCTAATTTTAATAGTTTATAGATATAGATAGATCTATAGATATAATATTAAAATAATAAGATTTAGATTTTAAATCTTAATTTAAAATATAATAGATGAAATCTTAAATCTTATAGTAATGCAAATTTGTGTTAAATTTGTATTTTTAAATATATAATACTTTTTGTAATTTTTGAATTCTTTTACAGTATAATAAATATAATAAGTAGCTTATTATTATAAAGAAATAGTTTATTAATATTAACCTTATCTCCCGCGATAGCTACTATATTTCCGCTAGGTCCTATAGACCCCTATCCTCTACCCTTTATTATATTATTACCGCCTAATTCCTTTACTTATACTCTTTTAATAGTTTATTAGATATTATAATCTTATTTCTTATACTTAATAGCGAGATATTTCTACTATAGATTATAATAGCGATTAGATACGATTCTAATATTCGCTCGTCTCGAACGTTATAGGGGCGGGGGAGCTAGCGTAGCTAGATCTTAGATAATAGAGTCTGGTAAGGATTTAATTAGTTAAAATAATCTTATATCTTAATAATACTTTAGATCCCGCTATAACCGGTATATTTTTATTAGTTAATACTATCTTTATAGCTTATATAATCTTATAACTTAGTAATATAATAGGCTACTATATAGTAGCCTATTATATAGAGATAGTTTATTAAATTAGAGATAAGAAGGGGTACTAGTAACCTACTCTCTATTACTCTAGAGAAGATATTATACTATCCGATTTAGCTATCTCTAAGCTCTAATTAGTAATAGTCCTTTTAATATTTTAAGCTTCTTTATAAATATTATATATCCTTTTAGCTAGTTAAGAAACCTAAGCTATTAGGGTCCGGAGTCTCTCCGAATTTAGCTCTTCTCAACTATATAGTAGAGATCTATTATATATCCCGCTATTCGTTTAACAAAGGTATACTTATAATATTTATAATCCTTATATCTATTTAGACCTTATAACCGCCCGCGAGCGGCCCTCTAAATATTTAAAGGGCCGATAAATAGAATAAATAGGGAAATCCCTAGAGTTATATAAAATATATATTTCTTAGCTATATTATTTAATATTTAGTTTATAGCTTAGTATTATAGAAAATAATATAACTAGAAGTAATTATTTAAATAGGCTAAATAATATTAAATCTTAATAGAAATATCTCATCTTTTAAAGAACTAATATATATTATATAACCTAATATATATTATATAACTTTAAGTTCTATAGCGTTTATCACTTCTAATTTTATAGCTATTAAGCTTACTTAAGCGCTTCCGAACCCTCCCTAAATACTATTATATATTATATATAAGGTAACTTAGGCTTACTATCTATATCCTTCTACTCTTTAATTTTAAGCTCTAATTAAGTACGCTACCTCTATTATAATTAACCTTAATTAACTACTATTTAGATAGTACTATCCTTATCCTCTATATCTTTATAAGTATTACTACTCTTATTATTATTACTTATCGGGTTAAAATAATAAGTGTTAGTTATATCCCTCTCCTTTTAGTTAGTTTATATCTCTTTATATAAAAGATACTTATTAATTAGAGAATCCCTATTTACACACCCCTAAACCCCTATTTATATATCTATTTAAACTACTTTCGGTAAGGCGCTTCTTAGCTACTATCTTTTTACTAACTTTATAAATTACTATAGTATCCCCTTAGTAAATCCTTAGTAAATTATATAACGCTCGAATAGCTTTATCTATTAACGTAACCGGTAAACGAGTGGGCCATGTAAGCGAGTGGGCCACCCAACCCAAAACGCGTCTATGAATTAGCACTTAGTTAATTCAACCACCCACTATGCCGCCAATTCGCTCTTAATCCTCTACAAATTCAACTAAGCAAGAGGGTAACGTATTTCACTACCGAGCTGCGCACACTACCGAGCTGCGCACCCCAGAACACATAGTAAATACGATATATTCTACGTTTATATCTCAACAACCATGTTTTTATTTTAGCTCCTTATTTGTCGATAGCCATCGATAAGACTCATAAGCATCATATATCAATTTCAAAGAGAGTAGAAGGCTAAGTTATCATGATTTCGAAAATTACCGAAAATTACGTTGCGAAAAACTAGAAATATATATATTGGAATCATAATACTATAAAATTTCTTTAAACTGTAACAAGTGGCTAGATATCATATAAAAAGCATTAGGCTATAAGGAAAATTTTGTATAAACAACTGTTGTTGAAATATCATGTCGTATTTTATCGCTTTTACTATGTGTTCTGGGGTGCGCAGCTCGGTAGTGTGCGCAGCTCGGTAGTGAAATACGTTAGGATCTTATTAGCTATCCAGGCTTTTAAGAATAAAGAAATCTCTTCAATTCGCGAAGTGGCGCGCCGTTTTAATATACCACGTATAACCTTGCAACGCCGCCTCACTAGGGATACCTTTCGACCTAATACACGCGCTAATTTGTCTAAACTAACAGAAATTGAAGAGGATTCTCTTTAAAAATAGATTCTCTCTATAGATTCTCGAGGATTAGCTCCCCGACCTTCTACTATACGAGAAATGGCGAACCTTCTTCTTAAAAAGCGCGGAGATACCCCGGTTCTTTCGGTCGGCGAAAAATAGGTATACAATTTTGTGAAACGGCGCCCCCTCCTATCCTCTCGGTTTTCGAAACGGTATAACTACGAGCGTGCGAAATGTAAAGATCCGAAAGTGATTATAGAGTGGTTTAAACTAGTTTAAAAAACGATCCTTTAATTTAGGATCGACCCCGATAACGTTTATAACTTCGACGAGACTAGTTTCGCGATAGGATTAATAGTAACCGCGAAGGTTATAACGAGGAGTGAATACTACGGTCGGCGAGTACTTTTATAACCTAGAAATCGCGAGTAGGTGATAGTGATCGAGTATACGAATACTACTAGCTAGGCCCTCCCGCCGTGTGTGATTTTTAAAGGCAAAGTCTTTATTAAATCCTAGTTCGACGGCCTCCCGGAGGATTAGCGATTTGAGGTTAGTCCTAATAGATAGACCTCTAATAAAATTGGACTTCGCTAGCTTAAAAAGCTCTTTATTCCTACTACTTCTTTACGTACGAAGGGGGGGTATCGGCTTTTAATACTTAACGGCTACGGAAGTTATTTAACCCCGAAGTTCGATAAAATCTGTAAAGAAAATAAGATTATACTAATCTATATGCCTCCGCATTCTTCTCACCTTTTATAGCCTCTCGATATAGGCTATTTTGCGGTGTTAAAACGTGCGTATAGTCGGCTAGTTAAATTAAAAATGCGGGTTAGGATAAATTATATTAATAAACTTGATTTCCTCGAAGTATACCCTCTCGCACGAATTGAAGCTTTTAAATCGGAGACTATTAAGAATAGCTTCGGAGCAGCCGGCTTAGTCCCTTTCTCACCGGAGAGAGTGATTTCGAAGCTTGATATTCGGCTTCGAACCCCTACCCCCCTAGCTAGCCGGGGTAGTGAATTAAGCCGGAATTTCACCCTAAAAACCCCCTTTACGGAGAAAGAACTACGTCGATAGGCTTTATCAATCAAAGCTTTACTTCGTATAAGATTATAGAGCCCGCCTAGCCCGTCAGATCGTGTATTAAACTAGCTTATAAAAGGCTTCCGTCTTACAATATAGGGTGCTATCTTACTCGCTAAAGAAAACAACGAATTACGCGCTACCAACGAGAAGCAGAAGCAAAAGCGTACTAAATCCCGGAAGCATATACCCGCCGAAGAAGGCCTGTCAGTTCAAGAAGCTTCTCAATTGATTACTACTCTAGTGGAAGCAGATAAAGCACCTCCCTCCCCTCCACAAAGAAGCCCTTCGCCGGGTTTACAACCACGTACGCGGGCCCCGCCAAAGTGTGGTGGTTGTGGTGAAATAGGGCATAAAATTAATAGATGCCTGGCTAGATAGATGATTTTTTTAAATTTAATTTAATGGCGTTTTGGTTGAGATAAATGTATTTGAATTTCGGAAGTTGGGTTAGGTGGCCCACTCGCTTACATGGCCCACTCGTTTACCGGTTACGTTACTAGCTATAGGGCAAGTATCGATTATATAATATAGCTACTATATATAGTTTTAAAGCTATTCTTATAACCCTTTTTAGCGCTAATCCGATCTATAAAGAGATCTTATCCGCGAATATTCTATAATCGATTACGATCATTCTATAATTAATTATAATTATTTCCTTTCCTTTTATTATTATAGAGTAACTTTCTTAGCCTAAATCCCCTTTTTAAAGCCCCCGATCGCTACCTTACTACTAAACTATCCCCCTATTCGAGACCTTCGAGTCTGCCGACTATAATACGATATTAATTAATATATAGGCGAAGCCGTATAGGTTCGCTATTATATAGGGGAGATCTAATAAGAAAGTGGTATTTTTTTACTATATAATTAGGCGGAAATATAGAGATAATCTTACTCCTATATACCGTTAGCGCTAGCGGAAGATAAAGGCTCTCGGCTATACTTTCTATAGTACGCTCCGGCGTTAGCCTCTCTTTAGGGGTATCTAGGAGCTTAAGATTCTTAATTCTTAGTATTAGTATAAGCTATCTAATCTATTAACTTTAGATATAAAGATTCTACGATTAATTATAATCGATTACGATTATTTTATAACTAGATAGAAGCTAATCTTTAAGACTTAGGTCTATACTAAAGAAGTAAAATTAGGTTATTACTCCCTACTATTACTACCCAAGTAGAGTAGGGGGTTCCGACCCGTTATATTATCGGTAGTACGCGCTAGGCTATAGAGTACTAAGGCGAGGAATTATATATACGAAGTAAGGATATTAAGAATATATAGGGTAGTATCTAGCGTTAGCGGCTTAAAGGCCGTACGCTAGTATAGGCTCTACTTAAGGATCTCCCTATAGATAGAGATTAGTTTATCCGGTATAAGATTAATACTAATAATAATTTATTAAATACCCTATTTATCGTCTATAAAACTAGTCTTATACTACTATAGTCTTATCTATATATCTTATAGATAGACTATACGTATAAGACTAATAAATAGAAGATACTATTACTTAATATTATTAGTATATCTTTAGTTAGTAAGACTTTTTACGCTAGATAAGCCTTTCTTAGGGATAAAAAGGAGTATTTATATAGCTTAGTACTAGACTAGCTATAAGATATCTATAGTACTAAGATAGAGATCTGAAAGCTAGTTTATATAACTACTAGTAGGCCTTTTAGTACTATACTAATTTAACCGAATACCCCTATTATCTACTAATCTATAGGTAGTATAGCGAGTACTATAGAGATAAATACCCAGCTTACTAGTATCGATAAGATTAGTATCTAGATTAATAATACTTAGGTTAATAGTACCTAGGTTAATAGTACCGATAAGATTAATATCTAACTTACTAGTATTAATATAATAAGTATTATATTAGCTAGGCTTTTTAGCCTATAAACTATCCTAATAGATAAAGACTAGGCTCTCCGAAATACTATTTTAAAGGTAGTATTATTAATCCCTTAGTTATTATTTACTAACTAGTTAATAGATCTTCCTAGATATATATACTATACTTTATCTTTAGTATATTACTTATAATATTAAGAGTTATACTTAGCCTTATATTCGCCGCTATATTCTCTATTAATCTAGCGAAACCCGGCGAATAAACGATATAATTAGGGAGGTAGTTAATATATTATAGCGGGAAATAAAGGAGGACTAGTATAGGATTATTTACGCCTAGGAGGTTAGGAATTATTAGTCTATAACCTACGATAAGTATAATACTAACGATAAATATTCTATAATCGATTATAAATATTTTCGATATAGAATAGAAGAGGAATAGCGTAACTTTTAATAGAAGTATATATACTACCCTAATTTACTTCGGTATATTAAACGGGAGTAGATTCGGGATTATAGTAAAGCCTTCCTTCGCTACTATACGAAGTAATTCCTTTATCTAAATAAAATCTCGATATTATAAATAGAATCTACTTACTATTATTTAAAGATCGACCTAGATAACTCGATAAAAGATCTATTTACACTAATAAAGATATTCGAGCTAATAATTAAGCGCTAGGTAGTTAAAATTTACTAGGAGCTTACTAAATAGTAAAGGGAGAGGACTATTTATAGCCACTTTCTATTTAGCTCTATTAAGACTATAGTCTCTATAATTACTATTACTAAAGTATAGAAGGTATTTAATTACTATTTACCTCCGAGTCTATCTAATATACTAGTAGATTAGACTAAATCTACTATTCGAGTAGTATATTCGGACTAATCTACTAAAACTAGGGGTATTCTATATATTTACCGTATTAAATACGCCTAGGAGAGGGGTAAGAGCCTCTCCTAGGCTAACTTCTATCTATAGTAGTAGGTCTAGCCTATAGGCTTATAGCTAGTAATACTAGAGCGTATAGTATAAAACCCCTATATTATACGAGCACGCGGTCAACCTTCTAATTCTAATTCTAATTCTAATTTATCCTAACTCTAGCTCTCTTTAACCTAAGTATCCTAAGCCTTTAGGAGATTAACCCGCTAAGAACTATCCCGATTTAAATATATATAGGCGGAGGAATCGAGTATTATATAGCGGATAGGATAAGCGAGGTAGTCTAAGCGAAGGTATAAAGACTAGACGATATAAGAGGAGATAATAGAGTTATCTATAGATAAGATCGCTATTAGTTATAGTACTATTCGGAGGGGACGGGGATAGAGGAGAAGGTAGTAAGATCTTATCTATATAAACCGAGGTAATTTTAATTTATATAGTAAAAATATAGTAAAGAAATATAGTTAAATTCGACGTTTAAAAATAGCTTTATAATTTATAGCTAGGTAGAGAGGAGATCTAGACTTTACTATTAGAGCCGGAACTAAAACTCTATAAACTATAAATCGACTTTTATCCCTACTATAATAAACCTTTATTTTTAACTGCCTATTTTAACCCCCTAAACGCGATTTAAATTAGCTAAAAAAATTAATATATATAGATTAGATCTCTATATTCTATATACTCTTTTTAAAATCCCGAAAACTATATTTTTAGTAGTGTAGGAATTAAATTTATATAGAGAATTATATATTAATAGGGGTGATAACCCCTCTTTTAAAAACTCTATAAACCAACCCCNTTTTTTTTTCTTAGCTAAAACCCTTAGTTTTCAATCGCCTATTACTCTATAAATATATCTTTAATAAATATATCTTTAATAAATATATAAAAATTACTATATATAATACGATTTTATATGATCGATACTTACCCTATAGCTAGTGATAGATAAAGCTATTCGAGCGTTATATAATTTACTAAGGATTTACTAAGGATTTACTAAGGGGATACTATAGTAATTTATAAAGTTAGCCAAAAATAGTAGCTAAGAAGCGCCTTACCGAAAGTAGTTTAAATAGGTATACAAATAGGGATTCTTATTAATTAAAGCTTAGTAGGTATCTTCGATCTTAAATTTTAATATATATATATATATAAATATTGTTAGATCTTAAACTATTAACGTAATCCACTACTAAGTGACGTACACTACCGAGTGACGCACCCCTACCTAACTTCCTAAATTCAAATGTATTTATCTTAACCAAAACGCTATTAAATTAACCTAGTAAAATCATTATCTATCTGGATATATCTCTCTCCTATATCCTAGCTTCCTATATATCCTATATACTCGTCCGGCCTAGGGGGGCGGCTTTAAACCTTCCGAAACCTACTCATGATAGTTATTAATACGCGCTACTTAGGCCTTAAATAGCTCTAAATATAGCTTACGAATATCCTAAACTAAGAGATCCCCTTTATAGACTATCGTCCTTATAACGTATTTCCCGGCCGAGCTGCGCACCCTAACCAACTTACTAATTTCAAATACATTTATCTCAACCAAAACGCTATTAAATTAAATAAACTAAAATTATTATCTATCTGGATATATCTCTCTCCTATGTCCTAGCTTCCTATATATTCTATATCCTCGGGTGGCTTTATACGCGGTTATAAAGCCGATTCTCTAGGTATACCGGGACCGGGAAGAGGTGCTTTAACTACTTCTACCGGCTATATAATTAATATAGATACTTCCTAAACTAAGAGGCCTTCTTCCGCTAGTATCTGCCTTCGGGATCTAGTACGCTTTTGCTTCTGCTTCTCGTTAGCCGCGTGTAATTCGCTCACTTCTTTCTCTAGTAATACGGCGGATTATATAGTAATCTAGTAGGCTTTTAAAACCTAGTTTATAGCGGAATTAAGCGGGCTTAGAGGGCTCTTTAATCTTATATAAAGTAATACTTTAATCGACGAAGCTTATTTTTATAATTATATATAGTTCGAGGGTGTTTTTAGATCCTAATTACTACCCCGACTCGATAGGGGGGTAGGTATTCGAAGCCGAATATTAAGCTTTAAAATCACTCTTTCCGGCGAGAAAGGGACTAAACCGGCTACTCTAAAGCTATTTTTAATAGTCTTAGATTTAAAATCCTCTATTTATATAAGGAAGGGGGTATACCTCGAGGAAGTTAAATTTGTCGATATAATTAATTCCGTTCCGCATTTTTATTTTAACTATCCGGCCGTATAAACGTTTTAATACTATAAAATAGCCTATATCTAAAGGCTATAAAAGGTAAGAGGAGTGCGGAGGTATATAGATTAGTATAATCTTATTTTCTTTATAGATTTAATCGAAATTCGGGGATAAATAACTTCTATAGCCGTCGAGTATTAAAAGCCGATACCCCCCTTTCGTACGCGAAGAAGTAGTAGGAATAAAGAGCTTTTTAAGCTAGCGAAGTCTAATTTTATTAGAGGTCTATCTATTAGGACTAACCTTAAATCGCTAATCCTCCGGGAGGCTATTAAATTAGGATTTAATAAAGACTTTACCTTTAAAAATTATATATAGAGGAAGCGCCTATCTAGAAGTATTTATATACTTAATAATAGTCACCTATTCTCGATTTCTAGGTTATAAAAGTACTCGCCGACTATAGTATTCACTTCTCGTAACTACCTTCGCTATTACTATAAGATCTATCGCGAAGCTAGTCTTATTAAAGTTATAAACGTTATCGGGGTCGATTCTAAATTAAAGGATAGTTTTTTAAACTAGGTTAAACCACTCCCTTATAACTTTCGGGTCTTTATATTTCGCGCGCTTATAATTATAGCGTTTTAAATCGGGAGGAGAGGAGAGGATATCTTTTAATAAATTCTATAACCTAGTTTTTACCGACCGAAATAACCGGGGTAGTTCCGCGCTTTTTAAGGAAAAGATTCGCTATTTCTCGTATAGTAGAAGGGTAGGGGACTAATCCGCGAGAATCTATAGAGAGAATCTATTTTTAAAGTGATTCCTCTTTAATCTATATTAATTTATAACTATTAGCGCGGGTTTTAGCGCGAAAGGTTATCCTATAAAGACGCGTCCGGAGGGTTAATTCGGGCACTTAAAAACGGCGCGCTACTTCGCGAATAGCGCTGATTTCTTTATTCTATATAGCCTGAATAGCTAATAAGATCCTACCCTCTTTCTCTATTAAATTTCTAGAGGATTAAGAGCGAATTGGTGGCATAGTGGGTGGTTGAACTAACTAAGATCTAATTCCTAACGCGTTTTGGGTGGGGTGCGCAGCTCGGCCGGGTACGTAGCTCGGCCGGGAAATACGTTAGATCGAGTTTACTTTTACTTTTTCTTCTCGTTTTTAGCGCGTAAGTCGCTCACTTCTTTCTCTAGTAATATAGCGGATTATATTATAATCTAGTAGGCTTTTAAAACCTAGTTAATAGCGGAATTAAGCGGGCTCTGGGGGCTCTTTAATCTTATATAAAGTAGTGCTTTTATTAAAAAGAGGCTTACTTTTATAATTATATATAATTCGAAGGTATTTTTAGATCCTAATCACTACCCTAGCTAGAAAGGGGGGTAGGGGTTCGAAGACAAATATTAAGCTTCGAAATCACTCTCCGGTATAAAAGGGACTAAACTAGCTACTCCGAAGCTATTTTTAATAGTCTCTAATTTAAAAGCTTTAATTCGTATAAGAGGGTATACTTTAAGGAAATTAAGTTTATTAATATAATTTATCCTAATCTATATTTTTACTTTAACTAGCCGGCTATATAAGCGTTTTAATACTATAAAATAGCCTATATCTAAAGGTTATAAAAGGTAAGAGAAATATAGAGGTATATAGATCGGTATAATTTTATTTTCTTTATAGATTTTATCGAACTTTAGGGTTAAATAACTTCTATAGCCGTTAAGTATTAAAAGCCGATATACCCCTTTTGTATATATAGAAGTAGTAGGAATAAAGAGCTTTTTTAGCTAGCGAAGTCTAATTTTATTAAAGGTCTATCTATTAGGACTAACCTTAAATCGCTAATTATCTAGGAGGCTATTAAACTAGGATTTAATAAAGACTTTACCTTTAAAAATTATATATAGTAGAAGGGCCTAACTAGTAGTATTTATATATTTAATAGCTATTATCTATTTACGATTTCTAGATTATAAAAATACTCGCTAACTATAGAATTCGCTTCTCGAAATCACCCTTATAGTAGTAGTTAAGCCTATAGCGAAACCGGTCTTATTAAAGTTATAAATATCGTCTAGGTCGATCCTAAATTATAGGATCGTCTTTTAAATAAGATTAAACCACTTCCTAATAACTTTCGGATCCTTATATTTCGCATATTTATAGTTATACCGTTTTAAGAATCGAGAGGAGAGAAAAGGACGTCGTTTAATAAATTTTATAACCTAATTTTCGCTAACCGAAAGAACCGGCCTAGATCCGCGCTTTTTAAGAAGATTCGCTATTTCTTATATAGTAGTAGACCGGGGGGCTACTCTATATAGATCTATAGAGAGGATCTATTTTTTAAGAGATTACTCTTTAAGCTTAGTTAGTTTATATAAGTTAGCGTATAAAATCGCGCGGTTTTAAACACCCCGGAGGCGGCGGCGGAGGGTAGCCTTAGGTACTTTAAAATAGCGTGTAGCTTTATAAATTAAAGAGGCTTTTTCATTTTTAAAATCTTAGATAGCTAATAAGATCCTACCCTCTTACTCGGTTAGATTTTTAGACGATCGAGGATGAATTAGTAGTATAGTGGGTGGTTAAAGAGAGAGGGTTATATTAATTAACGCGTTTTAGGTAGGGGTGCGTCACTCGGTAGTATACGTCACTCGGTAGTAGATTACGTTAATAGCTTTAAAAAGCCTTATCGTTAGTGATAGTTATCCTAGACGGAGTTAAAAAGGCGTTTTATACCCGCCCCTATAGCTAATATTAATAGTATATTATATATAAGGTTTATAAGAGTAGGATATTAATACTAATACTCTTTCTAGAATATATAGATAGGCGTTAATATAATACCTTAAATATAAGTTAATATAGGATAGATAGTAAAAAGATATAACTTACTACTATTAAAGTATTCTTTAAACTTATTATATTTACTTAATATTAAGGGCTAGGACTTTTCTACTATATATTCTATTTTAAGCTCTAAAATCGCGATTATAGATAATCGAGCTCTAGATAATAATTATAGATCTAAATAAAGTTTCTTATAGGACTAAAAGTATTCCTTAAGACTTATTTAATAGATTATACGCTAGTTATTAACCGGATTATTCTAGTCCTTTCCTTTAAAAAAGTTAAGCTTTTATTAGGGTAAGAGAATAGTACTAATTATATATAAAGATTATTATTAATTTAATCGGACTAATCTAGCTATAATATTATAAAAGCTTCTTCTTTACTATCTTAAGAGAAATAAGTATAAGCTACTTCTATATAACCTTCTTCTATTCTAAGATAGTCTTTAACTTTTCAAAGTAGTTAAAGAGCTTATTATAGATATTAAAGATTAGGTAAATACTAATATCTTTAGTTTTAGAAAGAAGAGTAGTAAATTTAAAGAAAGGCTAGGTAATCTAAAAAAGATAGTTAATCTATCGCTATTCTTCTAAACTTAGTATAAAGTGTTCCTAGTTATACTAAGTATAGAATTTATTAAAGGTTAATTAAAGCTATTTAGTATATTAAAATATTAAAAATAGGGGATTAATAGAGGGACACCCCCTATAGATCCTAGGACACCCCCCTACCTAAAAAAACAGGCTTAACTTCCTAATCGGGTAATATTTCTACCTTACCACATATATATATCTACCGCCTTTATCACCGCCTTCGGGGTTTATACCGCCTTTATATTAAAATACACTCCGCCCTCCCCCTAATACTATAGGACGATAGTAGATACCTACAATTTATATATAAAATATATAGTAAAAATAAGTCATTTTAGTCCTATATATATTATAGGACTCGAGTAGTAAATAAACTAATAATATAATTCTAGTTTATATATATAAACCTACCTACTTCTAACCTATTTTTCTATTAATTTCTTTATTAATTTTATCTATCTACTTATTAGATTTATTATTTATACTATTAATATAGCCTCTTTAGGCTTATTATACTTCAAATTATCCGATCTAGACCCTAATTCGGACCCTAAGATCGTCTTAGAGTCTCTACCTATAGTACTAAGTACTTAGTTATATACCCTACTAATCACCGAGCCGAGTACCCTCTTTATATTCCCGCTACCTTTATTAAACTAGGAATACTATATACTAAAGGAAGGGGCCGAGGTAGTAAATATATACGCGCGCCTATATAGCTATATAGTTACTATCCGACGCTCGAAGTTTATAAAGAAGGGTATTAAAAAGGTAGTTTACCTTTACTATAATTATAGCCGCGAGGTAAAGTAAAAAGATATTAAAGAGACTATTAAGAAACGACGTACTATAATATTTACCTATAGATATCCCTTTATAATAGTACTTTATCTAGATTCTATAACTAGTCTTTAGCGTCCGATAATTAACAATTCGAAGTCTAAATATAACTATCTCCTATTACTAGTATCTACCTATATAGTATAATAAAAGCTTAAGTTTATATATTAGAAAGATAAGATCGAAAACGCGCTTCGCTAAGGCTATATAACCTATTAGATTATAACTAAGATCTATAAGGCCGACTTAGAGAGTATCCTTACGCCGCGTAATATTTATAATATATATAGGAAGCTAAGCGATATATTTCTTACTAGCTATACGCCCCTTTAAGTATTATTAATAGAACTTCCGAAGGATAGTAGCTTAATTTTTAAATATAAGCTAGATAAATAATTATATATATCTATTTTATTTTATATATATAAATCGAGTATTATAATACTTTAGAAGAACTTTTAGGTAATCTCTATAGACTATATATATAAGACTAATCGGTATAGTTTTCCTTTACTAGATATTATAGGATTTAGTACTACTAGATCGATATTCTACCTAGGTTTTACTTTTATATAAAATAAAAAGGATAATTTATATAAGATAGGTATAACCTATATAATCCTAATACTATAGATAATCCGAATACTAATTAATATTTTACTTTATTAATAGGTTATACTTACCTATCTTACCGAAGTTTATAAATCTTTTAGCCTTATACCCCTACGTATAATCCTTATTAATAAAGAGTAAGCGTTAATAATTATAATTAAGACTATTTTTCCGGATATAAAGAATATAATTTATATTTAGTATATTAATATAAATATCTTAAAGAAAGCGCGCCCCTTTCTTATTAACAAATTATATAAACGCGTTAAGATATTAGAATTAACTACCGCTTTACCCCGGCTAAAGCCCAGAAAGACTATAAAAAAGCTAAATAGGGGTAGAAGAAGATACTCCGCTAGTAGAATCGTATTATCTATACTACTATAACTAAGGAAAAGGATTAATAATAAAGTAATTTTAAAGAATAATACGCTAATCCCCTTAGCCTCTTTACCCTATTATTAGATTATATATAATAAGAATAGTTAGACGACTACCTAGAAAGGTTCCTTTATTACTATACTAAATAATATCTCTATCTTAATAAGATCGCTACTTCTTATATAGAAAGCGTATATTAGCTTTTAAAGTAAGATCTCTAGATCTTAACTAACGTATTTCACAAGCGAGTGGATCACACAAGCGAGTGGATCAGTAAACCCAACCTACTAATTTCAAATGCATTTATCTCAACCAAAACGCCATTAAATTTAATTTAAAAAAATCATCATCTATCTGGGCATGTCTCTCTTCTATGCCCTGGCTTCCTACATATTCCACACCCCCGGGGGGGCTTCGTACGCGGCTGTAAACCCGATTCTCCATAGATACCGGGACCGGGGGTAGGTGCTTCAAATGCTTCCACCGGCTCAGTAAGCAATTGAGAAGCTTCTTGAACTGAGAGGCCTTCTTCGGCGGGGATCTGCCTTTTAGATCTAGCTCGCTTTTGCTTCTGCTTCTCGTGGGCGGCGCGTAATTCCTTATTTTCTTTAGCGAGTAAGGTAGCGCCTTGCATTGTAAGACGGAAGCCTTTTACAAGCTGGTTTAATGCACGATCTGACGGGCTAGGCGGGCTTCGAGATCTTGTACGAAGTAAAGCTTTGATTGATGAAGCCTGTCGACGTAGTTCTTTCTCTGTAAAGGGGGTTTTTGGGGTGAAATTCCGGCTTGATTCGCTACCCCGGCTAGCTGGGGGGGTCGGGGTTCGAAGCCGAATATCAAGCTTTGAAATCACTCTCTCTGGTAAGAAAGGGACTAAACCGGCTGCCCCGAAGCTATTTTTAATAGTCTCCGATTTAAAAGCTTCAGTTCGCGCGAGGGGGTACGCTTCGAGGAAATCAAGTTTGTCAATATGATTTATCCCGGCCCGCATTTTTGATTCAACTAGCCGGCCGTACGCACGTTTTAACACCGCAAAACAGCCGATATCGAGAGGTTGTAAAAGGTGAGAGGAATGCGGAGGCATACAGATTGGTATCACCTTATTTTCCTCACAGATTTTATCGAACCTCGGGGTTAAATGGCTTCCGTGGCCATCAAGTATTAAAAGCCGATACCCCCCCTTCGTACGCGAAGAAGTAGTGGGAATAAAGAGCTTTTCAAGCCAGCGAAGTCCAATTTCATCAGAGGTCCACCCGTTAGGACTCACTTCGAAGCGCCAATCCTCCGGGAGGCCGCTATCGAACCAAGATTCAATAAAGACTTTGCCTTTAAAAATCACACACGGAGGGAGGGCCCAAC
>MLQL01000123.1:2888-18503 GCA_002072365.1 Penicillium flavigenum | reverse complement strand
TACTATCATCGGACGGTTCCCTACTTCTATGATTCCTACCGAAGGACGTTGATAATTCTAGGAATGAAATTCTAGGGGAATGGGATACGGCGGGAAGTAGTCATTTGTGCTATACCGTTCTGATGGTCCTTAAAATATACACTATTATAATCTGATACCATATTGTATATCGATTATGTGTCTTTAATTAGTTTGCTTTCTTTGCCGGTCGGGGTTTCTATTTTTTTTATATTAATTATGTCTTTGATTAGTTTGCTTTCTTTGCCGGTCGGGGCTTGCATTTTTTTTTTTTTATATTAATCTTGGTTTGATTAGCTTTCTCTAAAGCTCGCCAGATCTTACTTCTCTTTCTTCGCGATCTTTAATATTTTGAATAGAGTACTCTCTTACTCTATATCTTTGCTCTACTTAAAGACCTAACTTGTAATATAACACTTTCTGATATAAGTAGAAAAAGTGGGAAATAATGGCAGATATATATATTCGAATATAGTATATCTACTAAGTTATTATATTAGTTCTTATACGTAAAGTGGTTCGATCTTACCAAAATTACACCACTAGATAGCTATATCTTCTACTTACTCCTTATAAAAATTTGAACTTACCATAAGCAATATTATATGTGATATTTATTAAATTGCTAACCCTAATATTGAAGTTGGAGCTGCGAAGCTGCGGTCGTAGGCCAAGTCCTAAGCCATTACCAAAATAATTCCTAGATTTCAATCGCGTACACCCCGATTAGCATAACATATTTTGGCTCGAAATTGAAACCTTAGAAAATTCACTACTGGGAATAGAACTCCTAAAAATCTTAGTATCATCCGAGGCCTATAGCAAAAACCAGTGGGCGTCTGAAAGTTAACTTATATGGGCGTTGACCCACTTTTTTTCTCCTATAGTAAACTTCAAAGCCCTAATTCAAGTTACGGTAACTTGTCCCACCCCCATGGGATAGACACTGTAGAGTCTAGCACCTGGGATGACCTCTCGCGCTGCTATCGTGATTTCTAGTCGGGCACTAAGATACCATCCGGTCTGCCGAATAGCACGTACGGTGGTCGAGTGGATAATATATTTCCTACGACCGTTCGGCTAGGACACTTAGGTGCGATTTCAGATGCACTGATTGGCTAGACGCGATAGGATATAGCAGACGTGCGGAGGGAGCTGGATATTTTATTTGGCGATAACGAGGACATATCATGGAATTATATACGGGCCTAGAGACGAAACGCCTAGCGCCTATACTACACTACGTTTACTAACCTCGTGGCTGCTAAGAAGGAGGCCTTTAGTGATGATTCCTACTTCTACCGGAGGGAATTAAATCTGTCTACTACGCCGGAGTTTATCCGTAATAGTGTCTACTATGCTGGGTTCTAGCGTACCACTAATGCTCTGGGACCTCCTAATACCGAAGTAAGTGGTCCTTCTGCTAGCGATAAAGATATAGAAGATGACAAATTGGCAGATATCGATATCAGAGAGTATGAAGATGTCGAAAGGATATTCGCAGATATGTGCCGTGGTGGTGCCCTTAGGTATATAGCTCCTCCTGACTTTTCCGGTATACGTCTGTAGTATCCACCTAGGGGTACTATCAATAATACGACTACAGAGTTCTATTCCATGGTTATTTGATAAAGATTATTGATTCATTCCTTTCGGTATAATGCGGTTTGGCAAAGGAAAATGGCCTAAAACGTCAAGTTCATAAATGAGACCTTTATTGATAGGAGCGTAGACCGTAGCTGTAAATATAGAAAGGGCATAAAGAGATTTGGTTTCAATGTTTTTAAAGCATATTGAAGACCTAGTTTGATTCTGATTAACGTTTGGATTGCAGCGTTCTCGAGACGACCTCAGTCCTTTCATCTCATCTGTGGAGCTCGAGACCTCAGTCCTTTCACCTCATCTCAGTCCTGTCTCCTCAGTCCTTTCACCTCACCTCAGTCCTGTCACCTCAGTCCTGTCACCTCAGTCCTGTCACCTCAGTCCTGTCACCTCTCCTCAGTCTTGTCACCTCAGTCCTGTCTTGTCACCTCAGTCTTCTACGTGACACCTCTATGCCAGTTATCGAGATCTGACCAGCATCCATCTTCATCCTCCACCAGCATCCATCATCATCCACCAGCATCCATCATCTTCATCCACCAGCATCCATCATCTTCATCCACCAGCATCCATCATCTTCATCCACCAGCATCCATCATCTTCATCCACCATCTTCATCCACCATCATCTTCATCCACCATCTTCATCCACCATCTTCATCCACCATCTTCATCCACCATCTTCTAACATCATCTGCGACCACCATCATCTGCGACCACCATCATCTGCGACCACCATCATCTGCGACCACCATCATCTGCGACCACCATCATCTGCGACCACCATCATAGTGAGTTACACCTACACAACTTCTCCCCATATTTATATCTTCAGCTTGGTTTTACACTTTTACCTTCGAGTACACTTCTCACTTCAAATGCTGACATTCTCCTTTGTCCTCTTCGAAGCCTTATCACTATCACCCGTCATGGCAGGAAATCAGATTATTCGTGACGGAACCATCTTCCCGCGTCGTCCTGCTCGTGATCGTCTGTCGAACCCTATACCACAGCTCCTCTTTTGCCTCCCATACATTTAGCGAAGCCTTAAGGATTGGCTACTGCGAGCTCCCGAACCTGGTTTCTGGCTGCACTTTGAAATCACCTGTGTCTAAGATACGGTTAATACAAATGACTGCTAAGGTTGTCATATATTAGGACGAGATTGCGAGATGGTAATGTTCGACCTATAAATTATTTACAATCTTACTAACTATATACTCTCTTTATAGCTCCCTACTGGAATGGAAGGGCACAGATTCGAATTGCTAGTATTGATCTCGTGGGTCGCCTTATTCTGGGGCACCTATAATACCACCGAACGTAATTATAAAGGCCTTATTGAGAACTGGTTCCTCCCCGGAAGGTCCCTTAACTAGCTTGCGTTGTGTATCGCTGATCTCTGCCGCGCGTTTACTATCCTTATACGGAACTATATTAACACTTACGGATTATACCCTCGCTGCCTAGTAAGTTTTCTATTCTATCTCCTTAATGACTTTACTAATCTCTTCACATTATCACTAGAACACCCGTCGCGTATCCTACCGTAACTAGCTCCTTAGCCGTATGCCGATTCCCTAAGGGATTAAGGCAGATAGAAGCCTAGAAAGGTTTGTAGCTATATTATTATCCTATCACAAATCGACTAGTACGGAAGACCGTGTCCACCTCTGGTACGGCGTAGTTAGGGCTTTTCGGTCGAGTGTGACAAGTGTTACTAGGGATGGCGTTAGCGTGCCCTACCATAACGATATTGCTACTATTATCGGACGGTTCCCTACTTCTATAATTCCTACCGAAGGACGTTGATAATTCTAGGAATAGGATACGGCGGGAAGTAGTCATTTGTGCTATACCGTTCTAATAGTCCTTAAAATATGCACTATTATGATCTAATACTATATTGTATATCGATTATATATCTTTGATTAGTTTGCTTTCTTTGCTGGTCGGGGTTTCTATTTTTTTTATATTAATTATATCTTTAATTAGTTTGCTTTCTTTGCCGGTCGGGGCTTACTTTTTTTTTTTTTTATATTANTCTTAGTTTGATTAGCTTTCTCTAAAGCTCGCTAGATCTTGCTTCTCTTTCTTCGCGATCTTTAATATTTTGAATAGAGTACTCTCTTACTCTATAACTTTACTCTACTTAAAGACCTAACTTATAATATAACACTTTCTGATATAAGTAGAAAAAGTCGGAGATAATAGCAAATATATATCTTCGAATATAGTATATCTACTATATTATTATATTAGTTCTTATACGTAAAGTGGTTCGATCTTACTAAAATTATACCACTAGATAGCTATATCTTCTACTTACTCCTTATATGAATTTTAACTTGCTATAAGTAATATTATATATGATATTTATTAAATTGCTAACCCTAATATTGAAGTTGGAGCTACGAAGCTACGGTCGTAGGCTAAGTCCTAAGCTATTACTAAAATAATTCCCAGATTTCGATCGTGTATACCTCGATTAATATAATATATTTTCGCTTGAAATCGAAACCTTAGAAAATTCACTACTAGGAATAGAACTCCTAAAAATCTTAGTATTATCCGAGGCCTATAGCAAAAACTAGTGGGCGTCTGAAAGTTAACTTATGTGGGCGTTGACCCACTTTTTTTCTCCTATAGTAAACTTCAAAGCCCTAATTCAAGTTACGGTAACTTGTCCCACCCCCATGGGATAGAATCCCAAATCGCGGCCGTGGTTAATACTTCCTCGCTCTGGTCCTCGGGATCGGGTTGTTGGACGCACTAGACCAAATCGTCGGGGTTTAAACCGGCCAAATACACGGCCCACTACGTGCGACGAAGCCACGGGTTCGCTTCGTCTCGCTAGCCGGCTTCAATCTGGATGGGCTAGTAGATATGTTACTAGTATAACTCTTCTATCTTATCTAGCTCCGCGTGGATCTGGGACGCCTACTAGACGGGCTATTCCGCCTAGACGGGCTGGCCGGCTGGCTCGCTTAGTAGATAGCCCTACATATGGATATAATGCCTGCCTATGCCTTAGTTGAACGCCTGCTGGTATGTGACCGTGCGGCTGAACTAGTGTACCTACTACTAGGCGGTATTACGGGCTACGGCACGCGGACGACCTTTACTACTACCGGGCTTCCAGCCGTACTTCTTACGCTAATGCCGTTTCATCGTATAGACGGTACTAATAATATACCGACACTCTAGTGTCCGGGTGTATAATATGCTATCGGTGTGGATAGGTAACCCGGGAATGGGATAATAGATAGCTGTAGGAACTTCCTAACGTTTATAGTCCTAGACTCTATTCTACTATTGGATAGCGTGCTATACCTACCTTCTAGTGGCTAATCCTAATCGATATTGCGCTCCTTGCAAATGGGCACTAATCTCACTAGGTCTAACTCCAATTTCGCACCGTCTACAAATAATAATAGGGAATTTCCCGGGTTAGGAAAATAATTCGGTCTCTATATTGAGTGTAAATATATATCTTAATATATATAACGAATTTCTAAGTTATAGAACGAACTAGCGTGGATAAAGTGGTAGTATTTGTCTAAAATTGAACTGGATAATAGCTGGGACTTCGGATTACCCCTAAATATTATATTAACCTCGTATTCGTCTAATTGAATATTGGGCTGATTAACTTATTAACCCTATTATTAATATTATAGGTGGTTGACCCCGGTCGTATCTCAACCCCTAAACCCTTATTAAAAAAATTGGCCATTTTTAATCGCGAATTACTCATTTAAATTGGCTTGAAACCACTCCAGATTACAATAATGTGGATTTGACCGCTGGGAATATAACTTCTGAAAATCTAAGCATGATCTGATGCTAATTGCTAAATGATCTGGGGGTATGAAAATTAATTGATCTGGGCCCCCTCCCCACTTTTTTTCTCCCATACTTAACGGCAAAACCCTAATTGATCTGGGCCCCCAGATCCCCCTCCCCCATGGGATAGGGATAGCGTTAGCGTGCCCTACTATAACGATATTACTACTATTATCGGACGGTTCCCTACTTCTATAATTCCTACCGAAGGACGTTAATAATTCTAGGAATGAAATTCTAGGGGAATAGGATACGGCGGGAAGTAGTCATTTATACTATGCCGTTCTAATAGTCCTTAAAATATGCACTATTATAATCTAGTACCATATTGTATATCGATTATATGTCTTTGATTAGTTTGCTTTCTTTGCCGGTCGGGGTTTCTATTTTTTTTACATTAATCATATCTTTAATTAGTTTACTTTCTTTGCCGGTCGGGGTTTGCATTTTTTTTATATTAATCATGTCTTTAATTAGTTTACTTTCTTTGCCGGCCGGGGTTTGCATTTTTTTTTTAGCATTGATCTTGGTCTGATTAGCTTTCTCTAAAGCTCGCTAGATCTTACTTCTCTTTCTTCGCGATCTTTAGTATTTTAAATGGAGTACTCTCTTACTCTAGATCTTTACTCTACTTATAGACCTCACTTATAATATAACACTTTCTGATATATATAGAAAAAGTCGGAGATAAAGGTAGATATATATATTCGCATATAGTATATCTACTATATTATTATATTAGTTCTTATACGCAAAGTGGTTCGATCTTACTAAAATTATACCACTAGATAGCTATATCTTCTACTTACTCCTTATATAAATTTTAACTTACTATAAGTAATATTATAAATAATATTTATTAAATTGCTAACCCTAATATTGAAGTTAGAGCTACGAAGCTGCGGTCGTAGGCTAAGTCCTAAGCTATCACTAAAATAATTCCTAGATTTTAATCGCGCACACCTCGATCAATATAACATATTTTGGCTCGAAATTAAAACCTCAGAAAATTCACTACTAGGAATAGAACTCCTAAAAATCTTAGTGTTATCCGAGGCCTATAGCAAAAAGCAGTGGGCGTCTGAAAGTTAACTTATAAGGGCGTTGACCCACTTTTTTTCTCCTATAGTAAACTTCAAAGCCCTAATTCAAGTTACGGTAACTTGTCCCACCCCCATGGGATAGAATATTGGGTGTTCCTTGATACCGGGTGAGCCGCCAGTATCTTCTACAGCCCTTCCCGAAACTGGTGCGACGACCAAGCACTCTTTAATTGATTCTGGAGCCCCAACGCCAAGATACACTAGTCTATACTGGGAGTTCCTCCGTTTCCGGCGGTGAGCCACAAAATTTACGGCAGTCGGACCGCACTGGCGTAGGGCTAAGCGAGAAACAGGCTGGAGGTTCTCAACTGCATCTACTTACGTAGGAACCATGCCTTGGAATCCACGTCAACCCAGTATCTTTCATGCCGAAGAATGGTCTACACCATGGCGTTCATCGTCATCTGAGTTTCCACCCGAAGAAACCTTCATCGAGCGATACAACCGACAACTTGCAAACCCAGAGTGGAAGTCCATACCATATTTCTTAGACTATCACTCTCAATCTGGAGGGTGGCCGTGGGGCTGGGCGATCTACCGTACCTGCTATGCAAACATATCCGACGAAGACTGGGCTAGAGCTATTGAGAAGCTCGACGAGGCCTGTTTGGCTAGCCTTGAGTTTTATGAGTCCATGTACTCCAAAGCTGGGAAAACACATGTTGAACTGATCCGCGAAGGATATCGGAATGTTATATTTGAAGATCCTACCTTGGAGGGGGCGTCAGAAGACGCTATTCAACGTCGGCATAGACAATGGGTCGATGACCATGGCCTTTGTGTGACCAGCGCCCTTCCTCGCCTCAACTATCCTCTTTTGTTGGATGAGCGCTGTGTGCGGTCAATCCTAGCTAGCGCGGAGCCGTTAAGACCAACTACTTCACACTCAGGAGCTACTTCACACTCCGAACTGGGGGGGATGGTCGGTTATGTTAACGTTCTCGACGGTGATTTTGTCCTTGAAGAGCGGGGAGAGGATGATGGAGAGTACTACTTTGGATTGGTGCGGATTCACCTGGATTGTTTGTTTAGCTTCTGTCACAATTGTGAAAATCTGATGACTGAGCAGGACTGGGGTTCCTGGGGTATGGATGATCCTAATTATGTGCCTTATGTTGATGGCCGCTCACTTCGGCTCGAAAGGAAGCAACTGTTTCTGTCTACTCCAGGTCGACTTCCTGATGTGGAGAGGACAGCTAGGATTACTGAGCTTGAGTACAAAGGGAACCAGTGATAGATCTTAAGATACGTGGAATTGAACACTGGGCAATGTGCAAGCTTCTGCCTGATGTTAAGATGGTCAAAATGAATTCATTGTTCTCAACATTGATGCCCCCCTTATTACCATCACTCCCACCCTGGGCTATAATCTGAAATCAAATCAAGCATATAGATCTGGCTGACTTTCTCGCGCAATACCACAAGGACTTGCTTAACCTTCTGGGCCGCCTCTTGGTACTTGTCGTCTTTGCTCGGATCCTCAACCCAACGAGCGGCCAAGTCTTGTATTCCTTTCACGACGAAATCCTTTCCAAATTTCACCATCGCGTTCTTCTCTTTTTCGAAAAAGCGATCCCAGCAGGACCCAAGGTCGACTGGTTTTCCCTCTTGTTTGAAGTATTCGACCGCTGCAAGATCCAACTCGGAACGAATGCCGTCGTATACTATCTTGAATCGCCTCCACACTTCTTCCGAATTTTGATAATTATAAATCGCAATTACCTGTAGCAAGTAAGCCACAATTCAATGGAAGTTAAAGAATCAAATGTGAACTTACGTCTCGCAACGTGGTCAAGGCCTTCTCAGGCTTTGAATCAGCCAAAGCTTTCGGCCACTCCTTCTGAGCGAAGGTATTTAGTGGCTTATCATAACTCCAGAGCTAGAAGCAGTCAGTATAATATTGTAGACTGGTGTATCAGAACACATACATCGCCTTTTAGTTGGTTCAAGCTTTGACTCATTAGTCGGAACACGTCGAAGTTGGTTTTGCTTCCAAGTTGCTCCATAATTCGATCTATGGGCTTTTGCAGGATTAGATTATTGCCTGGAGTTTTGTCTGCAGTCTTGGGGATTTTATCGCCACCCAAGAAGTCGACAATGAAGTCGCAATCAATATCACAGTTCCCAACTATAATAGCCCAGTCCATAAACTTCCTAATTAACTTGGTCTCAACGACATGATCCGCTAGTAAATTATTAGTCGTGATCATCTTAGAATTCATAGGAACACTCACTGTTGAACAGAGGTTTAGGCCGTTTTTCGCCTTCTGGCACTGATGGGGTGGTGAGTTCCTCATTTGTCGCTTGTCGTTCACGCACATCAGTATCCGCGCAATCAACCGGGTCGTTATTGACAACGGTCTGATCGACGACGCTCTGCTTTTTTGGATCCTTCTTTGGGGATTTGAGTTGTAACCAGTCATTCGTCCCGGGATAGGCGAATTTTGTGTATGCTAGGATCCTTTCAACAATTTTCCCTGTGCATTTGAACGTCAATTTCTTTGCATTGGCACGCTTTTGCAGGACAGACCCATTTTGCTATTGATAGTTAGTTAAAATTCCGGATCGGCAGGTAATTGACAAACCTCTTGCCGTTGGGGATCGCGTCGGGTAAGCACATCGTCGTCGGTGTCGCCGTCGGTCTCATCACAAAATCCATCATCATAGTCGCACAAGTTCCGTTCGCATGATAGTGTCGTATCCTTATTACCAAATATCTCATTATACTTCTCTGGAAGTTGCAAGATAGATATGGCGGTTTTTTGGTAGCCATCTCGGAGGAGCTGTGGAAATGAGGTATTTGAGAAAATGAACGGAAGCATGGTGCCGGTCTTCAAATTCTCGAACTGGGAGCTTATGGCCTTGTTCCAAATACCGACCAGGCGATCCCAGTGGTCAGTTTGACCTGAATAACCCATAAAGATCTCAACCAGGTGGGCAACAAGTATATGTGAGGCAATGACCTCGCATTTGTCCTCGCGAATACTTAGAGCCTTGGTTGGTGTGTGAGGGTAATTGTTCACACATTCCACGTTGGTTGTCCAGTCAATAAGTGCATCTTCGAATTCTTGTAGGTCGTCGGACATGTGTTCAGTTTCCGTATAACTGACTGCGTCACAGCAGTATGCTCGGGCACCGGACTGGTAGCAGCCTTCGTTGTAGCCATCCATCGCTACACGTACCTGACTTTTGCCACATCCAGATCGGCACCTCTGGTCAGCCCTAAGGAAGCCCACGTCATTCCGCCATTCGCAGTTCTCAAAGCGTTTGGTCTTAGATTCTGTGTTGCAGCAATACTTTCGCAAGGTTTTCTGCTTTCTTGGCCAGTGCTTTCCCCAGACGTCCCCAGCATAACAGTAGACATCACCGCTACCTTGGCCGGACTGTCCAAGGACTGTGCTTTTTGATCCGGAACACTTGCCATCGTCGCATTGAGGGCTCTCCTTTGACCATTCACAGGTGTTGTAAACCGCCATGCTGCTCAGCTCCTTTCCACTATCATCTTCCACTGAGCAACATGCCGACTGGTATTGACCTTCCTTTTTGCATCCGTTAGTTGTCGAGCCAATCTCGACCATTCCACTCTCACATCCAGATTCGCAGTTACCTTTCTTGAAATCATACCAGCCACACTTTGGCAGTTTGGCTTCGGGGGGACAACACCAGGAACGCGCACCCAAACCGTAACAATGCGTATCATCCATCATATATTCTGGATTCCCTGTCTTCCAATCGTCTGCCCGCTTGATCATTTTCCATCCTGCGGGGCAACTATCTCCACAGTTGGTCCAGTGGCACTGGTGATGGTCCTTTCTGTGACAATGTCGGAGTCAATCATGTCGTGTTGCATTAACACTTGGCGGTTTGCCACCGCTGCGAGATCCTTAGAGAAGTCTGCCGTTGACGTGTCATGGCTGATCGCCCAGACCATCAACCCACTGAGACATTGCTCACGAGCAAAATCAGCCTTCATCCCTAGGGTCTCTCGATCATCCATAGAGTCCTGTCCTATCACCTCAGTCCTGTCCTGTCACCTTAGTCCTATCTTGTCACCTCAGTCCTGTCTTATCACCTTAGTCCTGTCTTGTCACCTTAGTCTTCTACGTGACACCTCTATACCAGTTATCGAGATCTGACCACTACCAGCATCCATCATCTTTATCATTATCCACTAGCATCTATTATCTTTATCTTCATCCACTAGCATCTATTATCTTCATCTTCATCCACCAGCATCCATTATCTTCATCCACCAGCATCCATTATCTTTATCCACTATCTTCTAACACTATCTTCATCCACCATTATCATCCAATATAGGCTTCCGCAAAGCCCAACTTTGGGCCCGGACCCCGGGCCCAAAGCCCAACCCACAGTGGGCCGGGGGTCGAACCTTTGGGCCCAAAGCCCAACCCCCGGCCTATCGTGGGCCCCTATTGGGCCCCCACGAAAGCCTACAATTGCATAAAAAGCTAATCTTGGCGTTTATAAACCCACTAAGTCATTAAAATAAATGACTGTTTTTTATAACTGTTCTAGTTTGTCTATTGAATATTGCTACATTTTCACTAGAATAAGTTGGAAATTTATGAAAATACTCTGAATATAAGGCTAGTAGGCTTTACATTCTATTAATGACTAATAAAAATCGATATTTATTATCTTATAGTAGTGTTATATCAATTCGAGCATTTATTGACTATAGACTACTAGATATATATATTTGTGGTAAAGGGGAGTATATATGTACTCCAGAACAAATGTAAATATAACGTATTTCACAAGCGAGTGGATCACACAAGCGAGTGGATCAGTAAGCCCGAAACGCGTCCATGAATTAGCACTTAGATAATTCAACTACCCACCATGCCACCAATTCGCTCCCGATCCTCTAAAAATTCAGCAGAGCAAGAGGGTAGGATCTTATTAGCTATCCAGGCTATTAAAAATCAAGAAATCAATACAATTCGTCAAGCAGCGCGCTTTTATAACGTCCTATTCTCCTCCCTCCGGAACCGCCTACGCGGTGTTCAAAACCGCGCGATTTCTCGCGCTAATTCACATAAACTGATAGAAATCGAAGAGGAATCTCTTGAAAAATGGATTCTCTCTATGGATCGACGTGGAGGCGCCCCCCGGCCTTCTATGGTACGAGAAATGGCGAATCTTCTTCTCGAAAAGCGCGGAACTACCCCGGTTCCTTCGGTCGGCGAAAACTGGGTGACGAACTATATGAAAAGACGTCCTCTCCTATCCTCTCGGTTTTCGAAACGGTATAACTATAAGCGTGCGAAATGCGAAGACCCGAAGGTTATTAGGGAGTGGTTTAATCTTATTTAAAAAACTATCCTTTAATTTGGGATCGACCCGGACGACGTTTATAACTTTAATGAAACCGGTTTTGCGATAGGTTTAACTGCTACTGCGAGAGTGATTTCGAGAAGTGAATACTACGGTCGGCGAGCTCTTTTATAGCCTGGAAATTGTGAATGGGTGACTATTATTGAGTGTACGAATGCTGCTGGCTAGGCCCTTCCGCCGTATATGATTTTTAAAGGCAAAGTCTTTATTAAATTTTGGTTTGATAGGCTCCCGGAGGACTGGCGATTCGAGGTTAGTCCTAATAGATGGACCTCTGATGAAATTGGACTTCGCTAGCTAAAAAAGCTCTTTATTCCTATCACTTCTTTACGTACGAAGGGGGGGTATCGGCTTTTAATACTTAATAGCTACAGAAGTCATTTAACCCCGAAGTTCGATGAAATCTGTGAAGAAAATAAGATTATACCAATCTGTATGCCTCCGCACTCCTCTCACCTTTTACAGCCTCTGGATATAGGCTGTTTTGCGGTATTAAAACGAGCTTATAGCCGGCTGGTTAAATCTCGAATGCGGTACGGATCGAATCATGTTGACAAACTGGATTTTCTTAAAGCATATCCTGCTACACGAATAGAGGCCTTTAAACCTAAGACTGTTAAAAATAGCTTTCAATCTGCTGGTTTAATTCCTTTTATACCGGAGAGAGTGATTTCGAAGCTTAATATCCGGCTTACTACCCCTACCCCCTCCTCTAGCCGGGGTAGTGATTGGGAGCCAAAAACACCTTCGAACTATATGCAATTGCAAAAGCAAGCCTCGTTAATAAAAGCACTACTTCGTACGAGATCAAGGAGCCCCCCGAGCCCGCTTAATTCCGCTATAAACCAGGTTTTGAAAGCCTGCCAGATCACGATGCAATCCGCCGCACTACTAGAGAGAGAAGTGAGCGATTTACGCGCTGAAAACGAAAAGAAGAAGCAAAAGCGAGCTAGATCTAGGAAGCAGATACTAGCTACAGAAGGCCTCTCAGTTCAAGAAGCATCTGCATTAATTATGCAGCCGGTGGAAGCAGTTGAAACGCCTATACCCCCCCCCGGCCAAGAAGGCCTTCGCCACCTTTACAGCCCCGAACGAGAGCATTACCAACATGCGGGCTATGTAAAAATCAGGGTCATAGAAGAGATGCATGTCCAGATAGATGATGTTTTTAGTTTATTTAATTTAATGGCGTTTTGGTTGAGATAAATGCATTTAAAATTGTTAGGTTAGGATTACTGATCCACTCGCTTGTGTGATCCACTCGCTTGTGAAATACGTTAAATAGAAATATCTTATTCTTACTTAGTTTTCTATATAATTAATATAAAAAGAAAGGCCTTTTTCTCTTTTCTTTTATCCTTATTTAATATATCTAATAACTTACCTAGTGCGCGAATTGTGGACGTTTATATATATCCCTTATCCGGCTAGGTGAAGTATTTTTAAGAAAATCGCGCTCGAATAGGCTAGGAATAGGCTAAGAATAGGCTATTAATGGGCTTTCTAGGCTTTTTATAGGCTATTAATAGGCTTTCTAGGCTTTCTAGGCTTTTTATAGGCTTTTTATAGGCTATATCCACTTAATCTATACTATTTATCTAATAAGAAACTAGTGAGTGTTTTCGATTAATATATAGATTTATTATCTACCTACCTATTATATTGTTATAGCGAGCTTTAACACTTTATAATATATCCCCCCTTTATCCTTCTATTCTCACCCCTTACTATTATACTTTTTACTCACATTACGATATCCTAAAGTTAGTAATCCGAGTTTGTATTATCTTTATATAATATAGAATTTAACAATTTAGCATATCTTACCCTAAATAACTACCCTACTACCCCTTCTAGTAGCTAACAGACCTTTAACGCACTTAAAAACTCCTTCCTCCGACCGCCTATTCCTTTTATAGCCCCTTTAACGTTTAAACGCGTTAGACCTAATAGGAGAAGGCTATATATACTTTACGACGAAATGAGTTATAGCGACTAGGTAGAATAGTGGTTATAAACCGACTATAGATCTAAAAGTAAGATTAGTTAGGACTTAAACCACCTTTCCGATATTTAGAAGCACTATATCTAGGTTATATATAGTGTGGATAGTGCTATAAAAGTCATATATAAGCGTTATTCCGCGATCCTTAAACACCCTTATACTATTAAGAAGGATATTAATAGGAAGGATAGGCGTTATAGAATAATAACTATAATAAGATATCTTAAGACTTCTTCCTATATAAGGGTAGTAGGCGTAAACTAATAGAAAGGGGCGATATCAAAATTTGTTTAAAAAATAGTATATTTATTTGAATTTAATACTTAACTTCGAATTACTAACTTTTATTAACTAAGGATATACTAAGCGATATAGTCTTTATATAAGAAGACTAGGAGTATAATATTCTCTAGTTTATCACTCTTAATCGCCTTCTATTCCACTTAGTTAAGTATTACACCTTTTAGCGCTTAATCTTAAAAGCCCGATTAGCCCTAACCGATCTAAAACTCCTATTAGCCGATACTATTTGTCGTCGACTATCCGCTTAGGTTAAAAAGTAATAATAATCCACGCTTAAAATACTTCTAGTAAACTCGAAGATATTAATTGCCTTAGATTATTAGATATCTCTATTTAGGTAGGCATTTATAGCTATTACTAGCTATTTTATTAATATAAATTAGGTATACCGAGAGGTTCTTCTTAGGTTTAAACCCCTCTATAGTGCTTATATAGGCGTAAATATAAGCGGTATTCTCCTAGAGACCCTTATCGATTATAATATCTAAGACCGAATCTTCGGATTAACTACGGATAATATATTAAATAATAAGACACTAGTTAATTCGCTATAGTAGGCTTTACCTCCGGAGGTTAATATTATCCGAGCCCCCTATCTTATATATATTATCTAGCTTAGCTTAAACCGGCTTCTTAATCGTCTTAAAGTAGTTCCGCTTAATAATACTATAGAGACTAAATAGACCGACCGTCAATTAGCCTTAGTAAAGGCTAATATATAGACTTAGAACTAGGAATTTTCCTATACCTTAAATAAGGTCCGGTATCTAGTAGTGTATATCCGGGCAAGCCCCTAGCGTCGTGACGCGTTTATAAAACTCTAACCGCTAGAGTAGGGGCTTATACCGATCTAGGACGTATAGACACGGTAGAACTTAACATTTTTAATGCTTCGCTAGGCAAAAAGACTCCGTGATTTCTTTATAACGTTTTATACAGATTATATAACTACGAGGAAATAGCACTAGATACCAAAGAATAGCGCTAGATTAACTACCTCCTTTATATTACTAAGCTATTCTTTAACTATACACTCGCGCTTTTAAAGACTCGAGATATTATAGCGTATCTTATATTCCGGATCTATAATATACTTTTCGAGCATTTAGAGAAGTTAATAACCTAGCTAAAGCGGAAGCGTGTGCTATAGAAATAGCAAATACTTATATCTCTTAAAGCTAGCCGAGAGAAGCTTGATAAGTACTATACGTAAATAGATAAAGTCCGCGGATATATCTATACGATTAGTACTATATTAGCCCCTAATAGTAGATTCTAATTCTTTCTTTCGGATAACTAGGATAGATATTAGCGCGATATATATCGTATATCTTTCCGAGAGGCACTAGTTCCTTACTAAGAGCGTCTCGCTAGCTCT